>PVIW01006889.1:0-32500 GCA_004026585.1 Noctilio leporinus | reverse complement strand
GGTACCACACTGGGAGTTGGGGAGAGCCAATATACTAAGATAAGAAGTTTGAAAGTACTGCTGAAAGCCATGAGGACTCACTAGGACTATTCCTGAAATGTTATTTTTGCTTCTCCCTCCCTCCCTCTTTCCTCCTCCCCTTGAACCTCTGCTAGGGTATCAACAGGGTAGGTGGGTATGTAGATCGTGTGACATGGTCAAATTTATCTACAAGTTAATTTGATTATAATTCAGGATTATTAAAAAAAAAAAAAAACACTTAGATAAGATATAAACTTGAGTGAAGAGTCATCAAAACCAACTGTCTTACTATTCCCTTCCTCCATTTAAGGAACCATTATTTGTCCTAGGATAAGACACCTTTGGGCAGGGTCTTACTGATTTGGCAGGAGACCTATTTGTTTGCTCCTGATCAAAGCTATAAAGACTTTGAGGCCTTTTAACATGTTGGTGTGACAGGTGTGAGCCAGAGAGAGCAGGCATAAAATTTTTTCCTAAATCCAATACTAAGCATAGAATAAACAAGCCTAGAGGTAATTTCCAAAGACACAATAGTTGCCCAGCATCACCCAGACCTGGATGAAGTTATTCATGTTTGTTTGTTTGTATTTTAATATTTTATTTTATTATTTTTTATTTTTAAATTTTATTGTTGTTGTATTACATCCATCACTTTTTGCTCCCCTCTGTCCCCCTCCCCACCCACCCATTCCCCCCAAAGTCAATCCCACCTGTTGTCCATGTCCATGGTTCCTTTATACTACGTTCTTGTCTAAACTGCTCCCCTTCCTTGCCTCTTCCTCCCCCCTCCCCCCAACCCCCTGACCACTGAAGGCCTATTCACTGTATTCACATATTTGGTTCTGTTTTGCTTGTTGTTAGTTTTGTTCATTATTGTCCTGTAATGGGTGAGATCATATGGTATTTGATTCATATTTTTATTAAACACTGAACCCAACTGAAATACATCAGACACAGAAAGACAAATACCATATGGTTTCACACTTACACAGAATCTAAGAAACAAAACTAACAACTGCAACAACAATAAATCCAAATTCACAGGTACAGAGAATAGATTGGTGGTTGCCAGATGTGGGGGTGAGGGAGAAATGGGTGAAGGGAGCCAAAAGGTACAAACCTCCAGCTACAAAATAAATAAAACATGGATATAATGTATAGCACAGTGGCCAGAGTTAATGATATTGTGTTGTATATTTGGAAGGTCCTAAGAGATTAAATCTTTAAAGCTCTCACCACAAGATAAAACAATTTGTAACTATGTGTTGCGATGGCTATCAACTAGACTTGTGGAAATCACTCACAATATATACAAAGATGAAATCATTATGTTGTACAGGTGAAACTAATATACTGTTGCATGTCAATTATATGAGGTCTGTCCCAAAAGTATCAGCCACACAAACTGTTTAAATTAGTTTGACATTGGCTGGGTACTTTCAGGACAAACTGCATATATTAATTTTACAAAACTGAAACCATCCTAGAGATGAGTTCCCCAAAGATGGAGACTGACCCATGTGACATAAATTTTAATTTGACAGATTGGGAAATAATAATTCAAATACAAAAGTGGTATTTTTTTATTGTAGAAACTATGAAAATATTTTAAAAAGTGAAAATGGAAAGAACCCATAATTTTCCCTGTCAGAGATGACTACAGTTAACAGTCTCATGTATTTCCTTCCTATCTTTTCTCCCACGAACTCAAGTACATAGAGTTGTAGGAATTTAAAGCTGGCAACAGTAGAGTTTATATCTTAATAAAATATTTTCTATTTTTCACATTTACAGAATAAATGAAGCTGTAACTTACATTGCACAATTTGCTAAGCTGATCCTGATCAGACATTTTTTGGGTTTTATCATATTTTTTAAGGATTAAAAAGTTTTTCACTGGAAAGTTGAGAGAAAGTTAGAGGCACCCTCTCTCACTTACTGTTGAATATTATATCCTAAGATTTTACTACACATTTGCCATTAGCATTTCTCATTCCATTAAATAGTCCTTAAAATATGACTTTAATGAAATACAAAATATTTCAGTGTATGAATAATTTGTTCACTATTTTATTGAAATAGTTTTCTACTACTGAACATTTAGGATACATTCAGATTTTTAAAAAACTGATATATATATATATATATATATATATATATATATACTACTAGGATCAATATTCTTATATATAAACCTTTGACCACATTTCTGATTATTTCTCTAGGACAAACTCTTAGAAATGAAACTTGTAGGTTTTTATAAGATTTTCTCTCAAATTCAAAGGGCCTCTCCTTTAAAGCCACTAGCTTTAGCCTGGCCAGGTGTTGTTGCCCTTTGGCTTAAACCTGAGATTCTGTGAATCCCTAAAACATAGCTTTCAATAGCACAGGCTTGACAACCATTGCACTTTCATTCCCTGTAGACAATAGCTCTTTCGGTTTTCCTCTTTATCTGTTCCTTACCTGTGCCTAACTCAGACCATTCTGAAACAAAAATATAGGGTAATATGAGCCTATCTCCCCTTTCTCCACGTTTTCTCTCTCAGCTCTACTTTAATGCCTTCTCTACGGACCCTGGTGCCCAAGAATATAAGATAACTGGGGTGTTAGCTTCTTAAGCCTTGTCTCTCGCACTAATCAGATAGGGCTTTCCTAATCACTTATATTTTGAAAGAGGGTCCTAGAGACAGGACCATGTTTAACTCAAAAGAATGAATCATTAATGGTGGAAATCACAAAACAAATAAATCAGAAAAAGAGAGATTTATGTTAAGTCCATGGGAAAGCAAATCTGAAGCCATGAGCTTGGTTAAACTTGACTACCAGGGGTGAGAAGAAAAGAAAGATAGATAAGTGAGCTTCAATATGGTGCCCTAGGAGTACTCCCCTGTGGATTCAGTGGTGTGGGCTCTCAGGAGAGAGCCTGGAAGGAAGGGGGAGGAGGGAGTTAGATGAGAAGTCAGATGGTGTGAAATGACTGCAATAAGCTAGTAGGACCAGAGGGCAACAGGGGCCTTTGCATGCCAGAAGAGAAGTCTGGCCTTACCCAGAAAGACAAGTAGGGCACCACTCTAGAGCTCAAGAAAATATTTTGCAGAAGCCAGTGTTTGAGGGTTATTTCAGTAACTGTGGGCATGATAAATTGTGGAGGAGAGAAAGGAGCGAGAAAATCAGCCAGTAAATTGCAGTCACAATAATAGCTAATATTTCCCAGGTATTTTGTGTGTGTTGGGCACTGTGCTAAGTGTCTCACATATACCAGCTTATTTTAAAGCTAGCCCAGATCTATGTTGTTAGTATTATCATTCCATTTTATAGACAAAGAAACTGGAAACAGAGAGGTTAAAACTTGCTTAAGGCTACACAGCTAGTAAGTAGCTGGGCAAGAAACCAAACCCAGATGCTAACCGTGAACTGCCATAAGCATGACGACCTTGACTGTGAAGGCAGGGGAAGCAAGAGCATTCACTGGGCATACAGTTTATGTTCTGGGGTATGAGGAGGCAGAGAGAAATAATAGACTGCTCCTCAGAAAACTTTCAGAGATGGCCAAGGCAGGAGCCAGGAGTTAAGAAATGTGCGGTGTCTCAGGACCACGGTCATCACATGTCTGGCAGCACGGCAGCTCCTCTACAACTCATTGTATTCCTGTATGATTCCAGGCAGGGTCTTGCTGGCCTCAGTATAGCTGACATATGAATAGTAGTTTCCTCTAACTGGGCATCAGTTATATGCCAGGCACTGGGCTAGCAGCTTGACAGGTATTATCTCATTCATTTCTCATAGCAAAACTATTTTAACTTCTATTTTATTGATTTCAAAAAATCCAAGGCTCTAAAATATTATATGACTTGCCCAAGGGAGTACAGCCATGGAAGCACCAAGATTTGAACTCAGGGAAGTCTGACCCCAAAGGCTGTCATCTTCCTGTCCACTCCTGGCTAAAGATAACATTTCAGGTTCTAGTCTTTTGGGTTCTCTCTTCTCTCAATCCCCAGAAGAAGCCTCTTTCCCTTATTTAGCTTTGTCATTATCAACACTCCTCCCCATACTCCTTCCTTCTCATGCCCTCATCAAAAATATACTAATCTATCAGTCCCTGGATGTGCAGGTTGATGAATGGTTTTCCTCAGTCTATGACTTTGTCTAGATATTTGCTTCCCTTTGATAAGCAGCCAGGGAGCAAGGTCACTAAGGAACAAGAACAAAATGTGAAATCAGGAAGCCTGTGTTCGAGTTGTGACTCCTCGGTTCATAGATAGGAGATTATGACCAAGCCTCCTTCTTCTCTCTGGGTTTTTTCAGGAACCAAGTGAAATGATGCATGTGAAATGCTATGTGAACTGGAAAGCCCAACCTATGCTCCTTCATCATTAAGGACTGAGTCTGGAATAACTGTTCCCCATATTGCTTGTTCCCCATTAGGGGAGATAAAACTGTGGACAGGGAAGCCTGGGCATCTATCAGGGGTCTGCTATGAGTGGAAACACCTGTCTGCGAGTCAAGGTTGCAGCCTGAGCCAGGCAAGATGGCTCACATTTGAATGGGGCTTCACCGCTCACAAAGCACACAGATATGTTATCTGGTTGCTTTGCAACCAACTTATAAGACAGGTGGTGAACAGCTTTATCCCTGCTGGTCAAAAGAGAAAACTGAGTCTTCAGAGAGGTTAGAAAGTTGCCTAAGTCACATAGTTACTGAGTGGACAGCTGGGCTCATACCTGGTCTTGGGCACCCTGGACCACTGCTGCTTTTGGCTTCTGAATGGCAGGCCCTGGGATCCATGATGAAACCTCATTATAGTTTTTATCACCCCACTCAGCACATACAGTCGACTGGTTAACATGTTGATGTATTGCATAAATGTATAGCTTTCTATAAATCGTATATAAATGTATAATTAGGTATCAAATGTATAAGTTAAGCACATATTAACTTTGATTGTGCAGGGTTATTTTTGTTTTAATCTCAAACTGGGGGCATCTCAAACATTTTGAAAGACCCTTGAAAACACCATCTGCCCTAATCAGTGTCAATAGTGCCTAATGGTTAAAAGTTTCTGCTCCCCGATCCAATCCCCCTCTCCCTGTTTCAGCCCAAGTTGTTCTGCTATTTTCAGTTCATCTCACCTAAATTCAGATGTGGAATCCCCTCCCCACTGGTGGGTCAGAAAAATTAGGGCTTCTCTTTAGGTTGACAAATGGCTAGAGACCTGTCATGGAGAAATGCTCTCGATTGTTAGCTGTCCTTCAAATCTCAGCCTAGACATCACCTCTCTAAAAGTCTTCCCTGCCTCGGCCAAAGTGTCCTTTTTCTGTGTTCCTATGGTGCCCAGTAATAAGTGAAGTCATTCTAGGTGAATGTTAGCTGCTTGCATGACTTCCATTCTAGATAGTGAATAACTGAAGCCAGGGACCTGAGTCATCTCCATCTCCCCCAGAATAGGACCTTCCAAAGTGAGTGAGTGAGTGAAATAATTAATGAAAAAATGGAAGGTTATTTACATCCTTTCTAGCTCTTAAATACTCCCCTACTCCTTGTCCTATTATGTCAGAGAAAGGGGGGTCAGGTGGTATGTGGCAATTAAAGCCAAAGAAATATACTTTTAAAAAATAGCATTGATAGAAAGTTTTGTTTTTCTTCTAAGGGCTTCCAAATAGATGGCCCATGACACAGAGCATGCCCAGAAGTGACGTGTGCCAACATCCTCTCTCATAGTCACAATCCTCTGAACTTGCTCAAGGAAAGTGAATGGTCTCTCCATTCCTTATCAGTTCTGTAATAGTCAAGCTGCAGTAACCAGTGTTTTCTAGGCAGTAGTTTCAATTTATCCATCCTTTGGTAACTGCAATTTTAAAATTATAGATATAACTTAGAACTTTCCACTTGACCTATAAAACAGCATTGTTCATTCTGTGTTCTTTGGGGAAGAAGTCCTCCCAAACCTTCATTTTCAGAAGCAAGTATGTGCAGAAGACTGTTATTCTCAGTGGGAAGTTTGATTCATATCTCCAGGGAATAGTTAGGAGCAATTCCAGCCTGGGCTTCCACTTATTTCTCTAATGAAGTGGTGCCTATGTGGATGATAAGAAGCCAATGAAAATTGAGATCATCTTAAAATACAAAATGTCCTTTTATATAGATATGTACATCTTACTTTAGAATGTATCCTGTAATATTATTTTAATATAATAAGGATTTCCACAAGAAGTTTATAATAACTTGGGAAAATGTTTATGAAATAATGGTAAATTTAAAAGCAGAATGTAAAATTAGGACCATCTGGCTTGCTATGGGGTACATTAAGAGACTTCTGGCCAAGGTAGAGATGTAGGTAAACATACATTGCTTCCATGCACAACTACAGCAAAAATTACAACTAAACTACAAAACAAACATCACCAACATTCATCAGAAAATCAAGCTGCATTTAAAGAAGCCACATTCACCCAGACAGACACCTTTTCTATAATAGGTCACACTAAGACAGGGAGTCAAAGCAGCTCTACCTAATACACAGAAGCAAACACAGGGAATTTGCCAAAATGAGAAAAGAAAGAAATGTGGCCTAAATAAAAGAACAGAACTCCAAGAAAAAAACTAAATGAAATAGAGATAAGCACCTATCAAATGAAGAGTTCAAAACACTAGTTATTAGGATGCTCAAAGAAATCATTGGGTACTGCAAAAATATTTTTAAAAGACCCAGCCCTGGCTGGTATGGCTCAGTAGATGGATGCTGGCCTATGAATCCAAAAGTCGCTGGTTCGATTCTCAGTCAGGGCACATAACCGGGTTGCAAGCCAGGTCTCTAGCCAGGTCCCCAGCTGAAGGCAGGAGAAAGGCAACTATACATTGATGTTTCTTCCTCCCTGCCTTTTTCTCTGAAAATAATAATTTTTTAAAATTTTTTGAAAAAAAAAAAAGACCCAGGCAGAAATGGAGGTTGCACTAAGTGAAATAAAGAAAAATCTATAGAGAAGCAGCAGGGGAGGGGATGAAGCTAAGATTTAAATCAATGATTTGAAACATAAGGAAGTAACAAAGCATTCAATCAGAACACAAAAAGAAAAAAGAATTCAAAAAGTGAGAATAGAATAAGAAACCTCCAGGACATCTCCAAATTATAGGGGTACTATAAGGAGAAGAGGACTAGCAAGAAATTGAAAACTTATTTGAAAAAACAATGAAAGAAAATTTTCCTAATTTGGTGAAGGAAATGGACATGCACATCCAGGAAGCACAGAGAGTACCAAACAAGTTGGACATGCAGATGACCACACCAATATACACCATAATTAAAATGCCAGAGGTTAAAGATAAAAAAATATATATTAAAGGCACTAAGAAAAAAGCAGATAGTTATCTTCAAAGGAATTCCCATAAGACTGTTAACTGATTTTTCAAAAGAAACTTTGCAAGCAAGAAGGCACTGGCAAGATGTAGCCAGGACCTACAACGTAGATTATTCTATCCAGCAAAGCTATCATTTAGAATGGAAGGACAGATAAAGTGCTTCCCACACAAGGTAAAACTAAAGGAGTTCATCATCACCAAGCCATATGTTATGAAATGTTAAAGGGAACTATACAAGAAATGTTAAAGGGAACTATACAAGAAAAAGAAGATAAAAACTATAAACAATTAAAATGACAACAAATGCATAACTATCAACAACTGAACATAAAAACCTAAACAAACGAGCAGATGGAGAACCAAAATTATAAATATAAAGAACATTTGGAGAGTTATCAACTGGGAGGGGGAAGGTGGAAAATGAAGGGAAAAGGTGCAGGAATTAAGAAGTACAAATTGGTAAGTACAAAATAGACAGGAAGATGTTAATAACAGTATAGGAAATGGAAGCTAAAGAACTTATATGAATGACACATGGACATGAACTAAAGGAGGGGATTGCTGGAGAGAGTGGGGTTTCAGGCAGAGAGAGACAATGGAGGAAAATGGAATAACTATAATAGCAAAATCAGTAAGATATATTATTTTTAAAATAATAAATAAAACTGAATATGAAATTGTATATATAATATGTCCTCAATTCTGTTTTTGAAAAGTGTACATAGAGAAAAAAAAGAGACAATTTGCTCATTTAATCTTCGCAATGATCCTGTGATATCATTATGTAGAAATTATTAAATAACTTGCCCAAACCTATATAGCTATATGTGTTACCCAAGATCAAGTATAAAGGTTTGACTGTGCTTGTATATTTTGTCCAGAAGGCAACTGAGGAAAGGGGGAAGAATACAGTAGTCCCACCATATTCCCAGGGATACATTCCAAGAGCTCCTGTAGATGGATGCCAGAACCACAGATAGTACTGAACTGTATATACATTCTGTTTTTTTCCTATACATACATACACTTTACTGTTTCTCTTTTGGCATATTTGAATTGCCAGCATCACTACTCTTGTGCTATGGGGCCATTATTAAGTAAAAATAAGGGTGACTTCAATACAAGCACTGTGATACTATAACAGCTGATCCAATAACCAAAACAGCTACTTAGTACTAGCAGACTGGTAGTATATACAACATAGATACAATGAACAAAGGGATGATTTGAGGGACAAAGCACAACACCACAAGATTTTGTCATGCTACTCAGAATAACATGTAATTAATATTATAAAATTCTGTGTATTGTCAGATGGGTGTTGAACTTATGGGGATGATCACTTTCTAAATTATATAAATGTTTAACCTCTGTGTTGTACACCTAAAATATATGTAAGATTGTATGTCAACTCTAATTGAAAAAATATTTTAAGAATATTTTATTGATTATGCTCTTATAGTTGTCCCAAATTCTTTACCCTTTGCTCCTCTCTGCCCAAGAACCCCATTCCCTCCTGCAGTCCCCCCACCACCACCCTTAGTTCATGTTCATGGGTTGCATATATAAGTTCTCTGATTTCACCCTTTCCTCTATTATTCTTAATTTCTCCTTGTTTCCACCAATTATGTTTTCTAACCCCTGCACCGTTTCCCTGTTTCATTCCCTTCCCCCACCCAGCTGATTATCTTCTCAATGGTCCACATAACCTATGATTCTGGTATTCTGCTGGTTGTTTGCTTAGTTTGTTTTTATTTTTATTTTTAGGTTCTGTTGTTACTTGTGAGTTTAGTCTTTTTAATGTTCATAATTTTGATCCTCTTTTTTTCTAAATAAATCCTTTTAACATTTTATATAACAATGGCTCAGTAATGATAAACTTCTTTAGTTTTACCTTGTCTGGAAAGCACATTACCTGCCCTTCCATTCTAAATGATAGCTTTGCTGGATAGAGTAATCTTGGTTGTAGGTCCTTGCTTTCCATCACTTTGAATACTTCTTGCCAGTCCCTTGTCAAAAGTTTATTTTGACAAGTTAGCTGATAGGCTTATAGGCACCCCTTTGTAGCTAACTCTCTTCTTTTCTCTTGCTTTTAAGATTCTCTATTTATCTTTAATCTTTCACATGTTAATTATGATGTGTGTTGGTGTGGTCCTCTTTGGATCTAGCTTATTTGGGACTCTCTGTGCTTCCTGGACTTGTATATCTATTTCCTTCCCCAAATCTGGGAAGTTTTCCTTTATTATTTTTTCACACAAGTTTTCAGTTTCTTGCTCTTCCTCTTCTCCTTCTGGCACCCCTATGATTCAGATGTTGACATGTTTTAAATCATCCCAGAAGTTCCTAAGCCCCTCCTCAATTTTTCCACTTCTTATTTCCTCATTCTGTACCATTTGACTGTTTATTTCTTCCTTATGTTCTAAATCATTGATTTGAACCCCATTTGCCTTTCACCATTGGTTTCATATGTATTTTCCTTTGTTTCACTTAGCCCAGCCTTCACTTCTTCCCTTCTGCATTTGCCATATTTAAGCATATTTGTCAAGTCTGTGAGCATCTTTGTCACCAGCATTTTAAACTGTGCATCTGTTAGGCTGGCTATCTGTTCATCTGTTAGGCTACCTTTTCTTCATTGCTTACTTTGCCCACCTACTGGGACATTGATCTGTTCCATTTTTGAGCCATAGTTACCTGTCTCCTCCAGTTGACAGGCTCCTGTGTTTGTTTCTATATCTTAGGTAGAGCTGTTGCACCTATTAGGTTGTAGGGGCAGAGCCTTAGGTAATCATCATTTCACATTGTGATGCTGTACATGAGGGAAAGGTCTGAGAGGGAACAATGCTGCTTGCTTAGTACTTGCTTGTCCTTTACAGGAAGCAGATACTTCTCCTGCTTCCCATAAGGGACAAGCACCTCTCTAGCTAATGCCCTGGCCATGGTTACCAGAGTGAGTGGGTCTGTGGATGTTCCAGGACCATGGGAGCCCCCTAAGCAAGTAGTCTCTGCTAAGAGACCAGCAGTTTCTTCCTCTAACCCAGCTCCCACTGGTTCTCACAGTCAGAAACAATGTGGTTTCATCTGCCCCTAACCCCTACCAGCCCCTAGTGCTGGAACCATGACCCATGCAGTGTGACTGCACTTTCTTCTGGTGGGTCACAGACACCATCCCACTGCAGCTGCCACACTGCCAAACCACATGCTGCCTAACCATGTCCTCTCTATCGTGGCTCCAATCCTCCTACCTGTATGGATGAGTATTCTTTATATATGTTGTTTGTTGGACTTCTGTGTAGCTTGATATTCTGGGATTTCTGGTTGTCTCTAGTTTTGAGGTAGATGTATCCATTTTTGGTTATAGAGGGAGACACAGTGTGTCTACCTATGCCTCCATCTTGGATTCTCTCCAAAAATAATTTTTAAGTGAATAACATTAAAAAACTATGAATTGTTTATTTGTGTTTAATATGTTTGGACCATGGTTGACCATGGGTAACTAAAATTATGAGAAGCAAGCTCATGGAAAAGGGGATACTACTGTATTTGGGGCTCTGGCAAAAGTGCCTTTTCCTAGAACCATGATTTAGGCAATGATATGTGATTGAGGTCATGTATCACTTCCAGCTGGAAACTTTAAGAGCTAGTGTGCATCTTCATGTTCTCCTCTGCTTTCTGCAGATTTCTAAAGATTGGCAGTCCTCCAGAGAAAGAACACCCTGTCAGTTTGATCCCTGAAGAAGGATAATCTGAGGCAGAGTTGACATACATATAGCATGAGCAATAAACAGTGCTGAGTTGTTTTGTTTTGTTTTAGATTTTATTTATTATTTTTAGAGAGGAGGTAGGGAGAGAGGCAGAGAGGGAGAGAGACATCAATGTATGGTTGCCTTTCACCTGCCTCCATCTATGGATCTGGCTGGAGACCTGGCTTGCAACCTAGTTGTGTGCCCTAGCTGGGGAATCGAACCAGCAACCTTTGGGTTTGCAGGCCGGTGCTTTATCCATTGTGCTACCAGCCAGGGCTCTGAGTTGTTTTAAGCCACTAAGATTTGGAGGATGCCTGACCTTACAACAGAACCACAATAAACCCTGGTTTATTTTGACTGATTCAAGGGCCTTGAACATTGAGGGTGGCTATGAACACTTCTACATGACTTCTTATAGTTTAAATGGGAGGTGATGTGATACTATATAGGAAGTTGGGTCTTAGAACCAGACTTGAATTTCAACACAAGCGAACATAAACTTACTTCCATGTTTTAAAACAAGGATTATATTATATACTATAAAAATATTGTATTAAATAAGGTAGCACATATAAAGTGCCTGCCACTTAGAAAAAATAGGAACTGATTATTATAAACATTTTTCTGCATGATGGCCCAATCCTAATCTATTTGTTAACCAAGGCATGGTTGTACCTTTTTTATTTTGAATTTATTCTTTTTACAAATGAACAAAAGATTATGATGACTTTAGTTTTTCCTATACCAAACAGTAATAAATACACAGCATATAGCATTAATGTAGTCAAATATTTTTAAGAGGAGAAACTAGTGGTTATCATTATTTACAAGCTTGACTTTAATAAAAATTAATACTAAGACAAAACCAACAAAAGGAAGA
Organism: Noctilio leporinus; assembly: GCA_004026585.1. Lineage (NCBI taxonomy): Eukaryota > Metazoa > Chordata > Mammalia > Chiroptera > Noctilionidae > Noctilio > Noctilio leporinus. The sequence continues at coordinate 20,500 of PVIW01006889.1, read as the reverse complement.
TAACATTTTTGAAACTCTATTTTTTAAAAAAATGTAATAATTGAGGTTCATTATACATAAAATCAATCTAAGGTGATAATGGAATAACTTTAGGAAATAATGGAACCTAACCTTTTTTGGAGGGGATATTTATTTATTTTTAACTTTATTTTTATTGTTGACACTATTACAGATGTCCCCTTCTCCCAGCTTTGTTCACAACTACCCTAACTTTATCTTTAAATCTACATTCCTACTCTGCCAAATACACAGTTCCTGTTCTCAACAAACTTTCAGCTGAGAAAACTAAATAGCTAGAAAAGCTCCAATGGCAGTTGAGAGTTTCATGTGAATGATATCAGATTTATTCAACTTAGAGCTCTACTGCTAAAACAAATTTAAAATATTACATAACTCACCTACTACTTCTTAGATTTTATAATGAGTTTACTTTTTTTTTTTTTTTCTTATTCCATTCTCTCCATACACAAATAAGGAAATATTAGTGGATTGTTAGATTGTGGCTATTTCTTTCTAACGTAATACATCTGAATAAAAGTCAGATCATTAAGTTGTAGATATTTCTGTAGAAAGAGAAAAAAACTTTGATTTCCTTTTTAATGTTAGAGTATATCTTTGTACCTCACTAGGACTCTTGCAAGAGAATGAAGTTGGTAATCTACTGCTCATAGCGCAGGGCATTCCTCATACATTTCAGTATCTTTATAGGTTGCTATGCCTTAAAATACAGAAATGTATGTTGCAGTATCTCCTCTAAACTGCTTGCTGCTGATAAGTGTGACTGTCTATCCTGTCTGCATGTCTACATGGACAAGGCTGGAAGGACAGGCTGAGTCAACTCATTGATACCGAGACAAATTAAAGCTGCTATGAGAGATCCTTCTGACTCCCTTAATTAGTCCACCCCTCATTTGTCCAAGGTTGATAATGGGGGATAGAATCTCAGGCTGTGCCTCCCTACCCCTTTATGTCTGCTGAGATGGGCCTTCCTTCCCACTGGGGAGATGACTAACTACCTCTGTAGTCACTGCTTGCCCAGAAGTCCTGCTTCTTCAATGCTATAGCTCAAAGCATGACTTAGAGGTCTTCACCTGGATCCCCTCAGCACCCTGTTAGAAAGCTGTCTTCTTATTCACTATCCATGGGGATAGTGTGGGCCCAATCACAGGAAAACATGTGAGGATAATTTCTCATCCTAGTTGCCATAATCCTCTCAAAATCAACACTCTTGCCCAATTCCTGTAGACATACCAACAGGAAGGTCAATTCCAGGCCAGATAGCCTCCCACCAAACCCACCCTCCTGGTCAGGTCCAGTCTGGCTGTGACCAAGGGACCAAGCTTAGACTTACCCCAGGCCAGTCATTGGGACTACTTGTGGCAAACAGAATTGTAAGTAAAAAGAAAGAGGGGTGGGGCTGAAGGTGGGTCCTCCCAGCCTTGTCCACAAAGACATTTAGACAGGACAGACTCTTAGTCACACTTATCAGCAGCAAGCAGCACTTCTCATTTCACAGTTTACCTCACCACAGGCTCTTCCAAGCCCCAAACTGCTTCTCCAACTTGGGAATTTTTTCCAGAAAGACTTATTCCCTGTCAACGTCAGCCCATTGTTGTTTCATGTTACTGTCTCTTTAAAGTGCTGCTACTTTCTGTACTAACCTGAACTAAACTTTGTGAAAACACAGCTTTTACACTGCTCTTCAGTTCTTTCTTTTCATTATGTTGAGCTGCAAAGTCCTTCCATTTAACACTCCTTCCTTCCATTTCTCTACATCCCACATGAGGAATTTCCTTTTAGAACTTATTTCTACAAACACTTTGGTTTTCCTATGAAGGAACTAGTATTTGTAATGCACATAGATATTAAAAATTATAAATAAGGTCATTTTTCTCTTTTTTCCCTTTATCTGCCAGAAAACTCATAGCCAAACCTATACCCCAGTTATGAGAACTGAGTTGGCTTTTTTGTTCTCTGTACCTACACCATGTTTCTAATTTGTATAGTCCCATCCAAAAATTGTTATTTATATTTATTTATTTTATTATATGGGTTTCTGCATCCTCTACTCTTGCAAAATCTAGTATGGAATATAATTGATCCATAAAGAGTTAACTAGATAGATAGACAGAAAAATATTAATGGATCAAAATAAAATTTTAACTTATTAGTCGCATTTTCAGCTGTATTTCTTCACTGAGTGTTCATCGTCTTTCAAACAGTAAACCTTTCTCTTCTTCAGTGCTCATCCTTCTTCTGGACTAAGTTTCCCCTTCAGGAACTCATAATCTCAGAGAAGGAATATTGTCCTTCAAGGCAAAGAGGCTAAACAGCCTGTTCAAGGTCACATGCTGTGGCAGTGGTCAAGACAGGATTGACTCAGGTTTCCCAGTTTCCAGCCAATGTTGCTGTTTTTAAGGCAGTTTGCCACATGGAAAATCAACTGTTAAAGACAGAGGATAAACTAACCACACAGCTTTTGAGTCTTAGTCTAACCTGATCTCCATCTGTACTTGGGTCAGAGATTTTCCCTTCCCTTATCTTTCCCCTGAACATTTTTGTCTTTTGTAGCACATTTCTTTCTCATCCATTTTTAATCCTCCACCTTCATCATTTCCTCTGTTTAAAGAAAAAAAGCAACAATACTCATAACTACCTAGCTAGCCTGCTACAATAGGTATTCAATAAATGTTAATTCTTTCTCCTACACATTTTGACCCTTATTAAATGCTCTTATCCCTCCTTCTCTGTCCCTTACTCCTGTACATATGCCTTTCTATATACATTGACCTGTGAACTCTGCCTGATGAACTAGCAGAGGTAGAATAGATACATATCAATGTCATTCTGCTAAGAAAAATAGAAATAAAAGAAGTACCAGTCTATTGAATTGGGATATCAAAAAAAACTCCCTGTTTCCAGTAAGCCTTTTTATATCTTCAGCATATTTGACATTGGTTTTGCATAACCAAGGGAAATGGAGTCTGACCGCTCTTCATCATTTGATTTTCATTGTAGAAATGTGACTTCAATGAAGTCATGGAAAGGAAATTCCAATTTGTAGTGGACATTTGTGTTAACTTCCTCAATGTATATTTCTCCTTTCTGTCTTTTTTCATCTTAGGATCCATATGGGGATCCATGTGGTTCCAAAGAAGCTAACTCTGCTCTCTGGCTCCAGTGGTGAAGCACATAAATTAGGCTAAGCACATAAATTGGCACATTTCATCTACCTGAACATAATGATTTATTACCTAGTAGGTCATGTGACCTCAGAGAACCCAGTCAAAATAAATTTCAGGATTTTTATTGAAATTGCTGGGACAAAGGCTCTCTCTCCACTTCTGGAAATAGGGAGTCTAAAACTCTTCCAGCCAGTTTGTTACCATGAAGCAAACCAGCTTGATGTTGAAATCAACGTAGAGAGAATCACAAAGAATCAAAACAGGGCCCTGATGAAATCATGAACCTCTAGATTAGACATTATCTAAACCTAGGCTTTTTAGTTACAAGAATTAATTAATGTTCTTTACTACTTAAGCTCATGTGTTACTTTCAAATAAAAGCTCCTTGATACAGTGCTGTTACCTAGAAATTCATGTTAATTATGTTTATTTTTGATAGAAGAAAACTATGATTCATCTTTGCTACCTACTTCCTATCCAATATGCTAAAGCAGATGAAGGCTATGGTGGTGTATATGCCTCCATGTGTTTTCTCAGATGATCAGCACCAACAATCATCATTATCCTCATCATCACAGAGGATGAGGCCATCATATGTAAATCAAAGTCAGATGACCAAAGTTTACAGCAACACTAGAAATTTAGTGTCTCAGAGCATTTCATTTCAGTCTCATAAAAGTTATGGTATGCTGATTAAACACTGACTAGAGGCTGAAAGAGTGCTTACTTGAGGTTTATAGGAATGGGAAGCATGCATTCTCTTGCCACCTAATTTTCTTTTCCAAAATATTGCTGCCCAGAAACAGCCAAACGCATGTATTTCATGTTGAGGGTGAGATGTGTCAGTACTTTTTATTTTTTATAATGATATTTTCTGCCAATAATTAATTTCCTCTAGTTAGTATTTTTCATATGGGCATCTCTCACCTTTTTCTAATGTAACTCCAGGCCAGAGTTTCTGCCCCCCTCCCCCTTGATTCTCTAAGAAAAAGGACAAAGCCATCTGAATAATTTCAAGAAAAAAAGCAAAGAACTAAGAAGCTGTCTCAGTAGAAAAATAGGGCATATCCATAGCCCCTCCCATGCAGATGCTCCTTATATAGAAGCAGGGATGAGGGGCAAGTTGGCAGGATAAGACACCATAAATGATAGAGAACAAGCTTTGGAGATAGGAGACTGAGGTTCTGGGTGTTTTTGGTGCTAAGGAATAGGCATGAACAGATTTTAAAAGAATTGTGATGGGCCAAGTAGTTGGTTAACCAGTAACCTATCTTCAGATGTAATATTGTTTCAGCACTACACCCTGGGTATCTTGATTCTATAAGCAATACGTATATCCTTTGGTGATTTCTTTATTTTCAACATTTTATAATGAACATTTTTCATATAGAGAAAATCTGAAAGAATTGTGAAGTGTACATCCCATATACCCACTATCTAGACTCTACAATGAACTGTTTGTTATATTTGTTATTCAGTCGTCTACCCTTCTACCTATTCACCAATCCATCAATTTTTTGGTGCATTTCAGAATAAGTTACAGACATCAATACACTACACCCCTAAACACTTCAGCACATTTAACATTAACTACAGCTCAGCATTTATTTATAATAGTTTTTTTCTAGGTGAAATTTTCATGAAGTGAATTGCCTGAATTTTAAGTGTACCATCCCATGAAGTTTGACTGGTGTACATGCTTGTAAAAGGAAAACCCCTGTCATGACATAGGACATTGTCACAGTGATTTCTGTCTAACATAAACTATCAGTAGTGCTGTTTCTTCACTCCATGCATTTATACAAAAAAATATTTTCTGAGCTCCTATATAGGTCAGATATTGTGCTAGGTATTAGAGATAGAGAGGTAAAGGAGACACAGCCCTCCATAGGAGTTGACAGTTTTAGAAAAAGAGATGCCTATCTTTGAATTAATTCATTAGTTCATTTAAAAGTCACAGTTGCTATGGCAATCTGTTCAAACAGAGGAAGAACCAACCAATGACCCTGAGGTGGAGCCAAGGAGGGTTTCACACTGGGCATTTTGAAAAATGACTAAGAAGTGCCCAGATGTCTAAGGACAAGAGCACAAAGGAGTAATAGCCCATGGGCCTGCATGGAGTCTGGAGTGACTGAGATACAGGATGTGGGGAATGGGGTGGGGCTGGACATACTACAAGGGCCAGAGCCAAGAGGGCCTTGAATGTCCTACTAAGGGGTTGAGCTCTTATCCAGAAAGAGATGAGAGGCTGAACATCTGGGCCAAGGTGGCCTGGGTAAATTTCACTCCATTTTGACTTTGTGAGAGATTAAGAAAAGGGACTATGTGGAGATTCTGGGGACAGACAAGGATTTTGGGATTAAGTGTTAAATCATGGAAAATTTGAATCCATAATCCAGGCTGTTGGACCCCAAGGGCTATGGAGGCTTCAGTTGGCTGACAAACAGCACAGGGTGTCCCTGCATGGTCAAGTCTAGGAAAGTAGCCCTGAAGACAGCCGGTCCTCCAGCTCCTGCTACACACAGAGCACAAGAGCCTCATGAGCTAAGGAGAAATGCAGGAGTAAAGCTGGGAACATGGGTTCTAACATATTATTTTTTAAAGCCAGCTGCATCACAATCACCTAATAATGATTATGGAACAGCTTGTTTAAGGTAGGGTGAATGGTCCTGCCAGACTCTAATCAAGAGATAAATCTCATAGCTGAAAGAATTCAATCACTTTTATTTACAATTAGAGAAAATTAGTGATTACAGGAACACAGGTTTTTGTCTGCTTATGTACTCATATATGTACATATAACCTATTGCAATTAAGGCCAAACTTTCCTATGTGCTAATGTCCCCCTAAGGAGTGTAAAACACTCCAGGGTGAAGTGTCAAATTCTCTTTCATTAGAATGGGAAATGATTGTACTATTGTATGAGAAGTAGTAAAATCCACAGTAGACTCTTAAATCCATAGCTGTAAAAAGTAGAATACCACTGGTTTAAAACCAATAAAATAACCAGGGTCTCTCCATTGATAGGGATGACTTTCAAACTCCTTATGAATTCAAATTATGATAAAGGTTGAAGATGCAAGTCACATATTAAACAACATCAACATTAAAAAAGGCAGAAGAGTGGATGAAAAGGAGAGAGAGGCTTAATGAAGGACAAAGGAAAAAAAAATAGTTTTCATGCCTTAATTTTTTTCCTGACTTTTTAACACAGATAGTTTTATAAACTAGTTGAAACCATCTTGCTTAAGCTGCAAAAATAAAAGAATTACTGTTATTAACTGAATATTTGGGTTCATCCAAAATTCCTAATGTGATAATATTTAAAGGTGAGGCCTTTGGGAAGTGATTAGGTCATGAGGGTGGGACCCTCATGGATGAGATGAGTACCCTTATAAGAAATGCCCAGAGAGCTAACTCTCTCTTCCCACCACATGGGAATATAAGAAGTTAGCATGCTGCCACCTAAAAGAGGGCCCTGACCAGAAACTGATTTTGCTAGCACTTTGATCTTGGACTTCCAGCCTCCAGAACTATGAGAAATAAATTTCTGTTGTTATAAGTCACCCAGTTCATAATACTTTGTTATAACAGCCTGAACTAAGACAGTGATTTTAAAAAGTAAGAGTGCTAATTTTTAGGACTTCGCATCCTGCACAGTGGAAAGCTTTCCTATAAGAAGTCTCTCTTCTTTTTCTCTCTTTTTTTCAAATTGTATTTTATTGATTATGCTATTACAGTCACCCAAGTTTCTCCCAATTTGTACCCCTCCACCTAGCACCCCCCACTCCCTCAGACAATCTCCACATGAGTTCTTTGGCTACTATTTCCTATACTGTACTTTTCATCCCCATGGCTATTCTGTAATTACCTATTTGTACTTCTCAATCCCCTCACCTCTTCACCCATTCCCCAAAAACCCCCTCTCACCTGGCAACCATGAAAATGCTCCATTTCCATGATTCTGTCTCTGTTCTTTTTGTTTGCTTAGCTTGTTCTTTAGATTCAATTGTTGATAAATTTGTATTTATTGCCATTTTCTTGTGTATAGTTTAGATCGTCTCCTTTTTCTAAAAGAAGTTCCTTTAACACTTCATATAATAATGATTTGGTGATGATGAACTCCTTTAGTTTTTCCTTGTCAGGAAAGCTCTTTATCTTCCTTTTGATTCTAAATGATATCTTTGCTGGGTAGAGAGCAATCTTGGCTGTAGGTCCCTGCTTTTCATAACTTTGAGTATTTCTTGCCAATCCCTTCTAGCCTGTAAAATTTCTTTTGAGGAATCAGCTGACAGCCTATGGGAACTCTCCTGTAGGTAACTGCTTTTCTCTTGATGCTTTTAAGATTCTCTCTTTATCTTTAACCTTTGGCTTTTTAATTATGGTATGTCTTGGAGTAGGCCTCTTTGCATCCATCTTATTTGAGACTCTGTGTGCTTCCTGGACTTCCATGTCTATTTCTTTCACCAAATTAAAGGAGCTCTCTTTTCCTTTTTCTTTTTTTTTTTTTTTTTAATGATTTTATTTATTATTTCCAGAGAGAGAGGAAGGGAGAGAGGCAGAGAGGGAGAGAAACATCAATGTATGATTGCTTTTCACCTGCCTCCAGTTACAGATTTGGCTGGAGGCCTGGCTTGCAACCTCATTATGTGCCCTGGCTGGGGAATTGAACCTTTGGGTTCACAGGCTAGCGCCTTAGCGCCTTATCCACTGTGCTACCAGTCAGGGCCTAAAGAAGTTTTCTTTCATTATTTTTTTCAAATAGCTTTATAATTTTTTGCTCTTTCTCATATCCTTTCTGGCAACCCTATAATGCAAATGTTGGAACACTTGAAGTTGTCCCATACTATTCTCAATTTTTTGTTTTTTTTCCTCTTGTTGTTCTGATTGGTTTTTTCTTTCCTTATGTTGCAAATCATTGATTTGATTCTCAGCTTCACTCACTCTACTGTTGTTTCCATGTAAATTGTTTTTTATTTCACTTAGTATGTCCTTTGTTTCTGACTGGATCTTTTTATGCTGTTAAGGTCCTCACTAACTTCTTTGAGCATCTTTATGTCACATGAATTCTGCATGTGATAGATTGCTTATCTCCGTTTTGTTTAGTTTTTTTCCTGGAGTTTTGACCTGTTCTTTCATTTGAGGCATGTTTCATTATCTCCTCATTTTTGCAGTCTCCCTGTGTTTGTTTCTATATGTTAGATAGAACTGTTATGACTCACTGTATTGGTAGCATGGCCTAAAATAGTAGAAATCCTATAGACTCCAGTGACACAGCTGGGTACTTAATGCGTGTCCCTTGTGTGGGCTGAGTATATCCTCCTTTTGTAGTTGAGCCTTGGTTGTTGTTGGCACATAAGTGGGAGGGATTTACTCAGGCCAGTCAGCAAGAAGGGTTGGCTATGACCACTTACCACCAACCCCTGCTCTCTGTCGGGGATCAGCAGTGCTGGGGCAGGGTAGTGGTTCTTCAGCATGGTCTATAGCTGTCCACTGGGTGCACTGGTCCTGGGGTTTCCTGGGTGGTGTAGGCCCAGGTCATCCCCCACCTATATTTAGCCTGAGGCCATTCTATCTGAGGTATAAAGCAATTTGAGATGACTACTACTTGTACTGGGTTTTGAGATTCCCAGAGAAAGCCAAGCTGTGAATCCTGGCTGGCTGCTGCTAGTACCAGGCCTGAGGCCACTTATCAAGAGGTACAGGGAGCTGAGGGCTCACTAAGGCTGGCTGTTGATTGTGTGAAAGGATTTAGGAAGTTGTGAAGCATGATCCAAGACCAGACATTCACAAGGAAAAGTAACTGTTAACATCTGTAAGCTGGGCAGAACAGAGCTTCAGGGGATTTCCAGGGCAGAGCTAACAGTGTTAATCAGTTGATTGAGTTTCAAATATGATACTAGATATGGCTCTGTGACATTCACATATAGGATCCAGATATGGTTCTGTGGCTCCGGGAGGAGGGTTCAAAAAAAGGGGCAGTGGTCTCTGCCCACCTTTCTGTCTGGGAGAAAGCTACCCCCCAGCTCTCACCTTGATGCCAGTCACTTCAGTCCCTCCTTGTATGCCACTGGTGCCTTTCAGAAGGCTGAAGCTTAGACGGAGTGAGTCTTAGTAAGACCATGTGTGAGTTCTTTAAGAGGAATTGCTTGGGACTCCAGAAGTTTCTTCCACCATCTCAAACTCTGCTAGTTTTTGTAGTCAGAAGTTATGGGGACTTATCTTTGTAGCACTGGAACCCTGGGCTGGGAGGCCTGGTATGGGGCAGGACACCTTACTCCCAAGATATCTCTCCAGAATTTTTATCCACCACACATGGATACGGGACCAGCCCATTCCACATTTCCACCCCTCTTACCAATCTGGATGGATGTAGTTTCTTTAATTCGATAGTTATCAGACTTCATTCAACTCACTTTCTGACAGTTCTAAGTGATGGTGGTTCTATAATTTAGTTGTAATTTTGATGTGATTGTGTGCGAAGGTGAACCATGTTTACCTATGCCACCTTCTTGACCAGATGTCAAGAAGTTGTCAAGAGTTGCTCTCTCTCTCTCTTTTAATTTTGAGATTCTCACTAAGCCCCAACCAGAGTAACAACTCCCTAGTACTTGAAAAAAATCTGGGTATTTGCCTTATGATTATACCTCATTAAGCTGGAGACCCATATTTATCAAAAAGCAAAAATTTTTTTTAAATTTTATTGTTGTTGTATTACATCCATCCCCTTTTTGCTCCCCTCTGTCCCCCTCCCCACCTACCCATTCCCCCCAAAGTCAATCCCACCTGTTGTCCATGTCCATGGATCCATTATACTAGGTTCTTGCCTAAACTGCTCCCCTTCCTTGCCTCTTCCTCCCCCCTCCCCCCAACCCCCTTTCTCCTGACCACTGAAGGCCTATTCACTCTATTCATATATTTGGTTCTGATCAAAAAGCAAAAATTCTAATACCCATCTTCCTTTCTTTAAGGTCTCTAACTTTTCAGTTAAAAACCATTTTTAATTGCCTTAAGTATGTTTATTGGCCCATATAAAGAATTCTGCCCCTTCCTCTGCTCTTCTTTCCTCTGTGTTATTTCTCCCTTTGGCCAATCTCTCCAGGTAGCAACTATAGTCTCTCCAGCCTCACATTGTGGAGGCTGATAAATACCTTCTTATCCCAAATTATTCAAGGGGCAAAAAACAGGTCCCACAATTGAGTGCCATGTGGCCACCTTGTCTGATATATTAATCCTTGAAAATTTTATTTTCAGTCTCTTCTAGTAATTGTTTTTCCACAAAGTCTAACTCTGCTCACACTACCACCATGTACTCCTCTCATACCATTATTTAAAAGTATTCCAATCACTCAAACACAAGCCCTGGAGACTCCTTTAGCTATCAGTCCAATAATCCCCATTCTTTTAAACAGTAATTCTTCAGGGTATGAATAGGTGCTGTGCCTAAAAGAAATCCTGTAGTCAAAAAGATTATGGGAAACACTGGGTTGAACAACATTAAAAAAGATTATTTAGCACAAAACATCTAGTTCTTAGCAAGTATAAAATCAAGGGATTTTATAATAGAAGATATCTAGAGAAGCCATTGTTTCTACAGAACACATCTTGAGAAAAGCTGACCTCGTCTATCTCCTTCACTTTCTAGATGAGGAAACCAATTCTCACAGAGTTATAATGACTGGTCAATATCAGGGGCAGGGACACAGATCCATCTCTCAATTCCGAGTGCAAAGCCTTTTCCTTTGCATTGCATCCTTGCAGGTGTCACCTTAGGTTCAAGGGCTATGCATTTGGCAAGAGAAAGATTAGGGTCTGCCCTGTGGCTGGAGGCAGGGGTAGACTCTCCAGGGGACCCTCATTCTAAAGCAGCTGTGGTGGGTTGAGCACTTCTGCTTTCTGAGCTAAGGCAGCAATAAAAACAGACAGGAAACAGGGCAACAGTTCAGTAAATTGTTTGCACAGTGCTTGGTATATGGTAAGCTCTCCAAGTTATTACTACTGAGATTCAGGATCATGGACAGCATTAAGTATTATCTTTGGTTGGGTCTCCAGAAGCAGGTACTCAAAACAAACAAACAAATAAACAAACATGAGGGGACTAAGTGCTAGTAGATTTTTGTGAAGGATCCCAGGAAGCAGATAGGCAGGGATGTGGAGAAATGAGATGGGGCAGGGAAAGAAGCCAATACAGGTGTTTTCGTGTGAAGGTTACGAGAGGGGACACTGGGGCTGAATTCTGCAGGATCATCAGTAGAAGCAGTTATAACACATTTTAAAGATGTCTTGCCCAGTGGGCAAGAAACTGAGGTATTTATTAACAACTCTCATTCATCATTGCAGACTATATCCAGGCATGTTAACTCCACAGCACTTCTAGTCTGCTCTTCATAAATCAAGCATGTTCCTCTGGTCATGGATTGTGTACTGACAGCACCAATTAAGCCTTATATGGGGAAGTAACCTGCGTACAGCAGGTACTGGGGTAGGACATATTGTCTCACTTAGTACCAGGTAATTTGGCCCCATCAAATCCATTGTAGAGGTACCATGCAGACCTTCAATTACAGGGCTGAAGCCACCTCCCACTGGCTGCTTCCAACCAACGCCTGAGTGTAGCAGAGATACTAAGGCAGACCCACACCTTGGGTCCTCTGATAGCCAACTTGACCTCTAGGACTCCATGCCAGCCTTGCTGAATTTACACTGCATGGCAGCCTGGAACACCTGCACACAACTTTCCAATCCTTACTCCTGCACACAGGGTGAATTTGCATTATGGTCTCATGACCCTTCCATATTTTTCCAAGTGCCTCTCATATAGAAGATCTCTCTAATAGAGTCCTTGCACATTTTACTCCCATCTTGGCTTCTGCTTCTCTGAGAAACAGGGCCAACACATCCCCCAAAACTCCCCTCATCTTAGCCATTAGAACTCCCCTGCAGTATCAGAAAAGGCAACTTTCAGACTATATAAACCAAGGATTCATGAAATCTTTTTGCCACAGAAACAGGAAACATTTCAATAGCCAGGAGAGGGTTACAGTTCAGCTGAGAATATCTCTCACTGCACAAAAGTTTTAGTATCATTTCTCTTTTTCCCAAGTCTGAATTTCTCACTTATCTCATTGACAACTTCTTTCTACCCAGTTGCTGCCTCTGTCCCCACACACCACTCTCACACCCACTCTGTCCAACAATGGAGCAATCACCTGCTAGCCCATCAGCTAGTGGGTGTGAAATGCTTAGGAATAACTTTTAATATAAGCTTGGACAGAGAGCAATAACAATAATTTGGAAGGAATGATTATTGCAAAATTGGATTCTACACAGTGAAACTTTGTTAATTTAATTAGTCATACAGCCATGTAGACTCTGTGATGAGCCTGGATTCTAGAATACATTTAAAGAAGTTTAATTGTAGTGCTTTCTGAATTCCAGTACCCATTAAAAACTTAGCTCTAAGGAGATACTAGTTATAAGTCATGCCCAACCTCAATCACTTAGTATTGTTAAGGAAACTTTAAAAGAAAATTTAATTATTTTTTTAGTCCTTGGTTTTAAATAGTTACTAATTATAGAAAGTTTCCTTAACTTATAAGTAAAAGCTTGCAATTTTCAGGGAAGGAAATTTTGTGGGTCTTATCCAGCAAGTATCATATAGCTGGTGCCATCCTAAGCCCAGTTTGAATGAGGGAGAAGTTTTTGGTGGCCAGTCAGCCCAGTCCCTGCAGACAGTTCTCTGCAGATCATGGCCTTAGGGAAAGGCTCCCTTAGGCACTTGTGTGAATAACAAACAGCAACAGTCAATTGTCCTAAAATGAAAGAAAGGTGGGATTCTGTTCCTCCTGTAAGCCACAGGAGCACTCCCTGCAACCCAAAGTTGATCAGATGTACCCCTCCTATGCTCTGCCTCTTGGTTCTCAGACCTATGCAAACCTAAACCAGTCCCCACCCTCCAGCCTGCTGAAACCTGGAGAGTTGAAATCCTAGGCTGTTCTATTCTGTGGACATTCCCCCTGCAACCAGGTGTTGCAGGTTTTGGCTGGGACTGCAGTAAGCTCAGTGCTCAATTTGGGGAAAATCTGCTTTGAAGCTCACTCGTGTGGCTGTTGACAGGCCTTAAGTTCTTGCTGCCTGATGGCTGGGTGCATGAATTCCTTACTATACAGGCCTCTCCATGGAACTACTTGCAACATGGCAATTTGCTGCCCCCACAGTGAGGACTCTGAAAGAGAGAGAGCAAGAGAGCGCCAGCCAGCTGGAAGTCAGTCATTTTGTGAAATCCCATCATTTCTACTGGATCATATTGGTTAGCAGTGAGTCAGTAGGTCCAGCTCACATTGAGAAGATTATCAAAGGACAAAAACACCAAAACATGAGGTCACTTACCTCTGGCTTCCAGTGATTTATAATTCTCCCCCACTTGCAAAATGCACACTAGTTCTTCTTACCCATAGAAGCTTTAGGTATATCTTAGTCACAATGATTTTTTAATAAATGCTTACTAATTAAATTGGATATTTGGCAAGAATATCATCCACTTGAATCTTGAGCCACTTCCATCACGGGCAGTGCTGATTTTTTGAGTGAGGATTTTGGACTCCAAATTCATGGGCCCCCTTGGGAAATTAGTATAAGGCATAATTCATGCGTGTAATATGTCAGAGTGAGATGAAGTTAAGGAACTTAATGCACTTGGCAGTACATAGTCAGATGAGGTGGATTTATTTGTATTCCCTCCCTGAGCAGGCTTGGAGGGGCCCTCTGGGGACAATAGGTAGGCAAGCTGAATCAAGGACTTAAGGACATGCATGGTTTGTTTCTGTACAGTATTCATCAGGAAAATGAGTCATAATGCTTATTTTCCAGATTTAGAGAGACAGGTGTCCAATAGAAGGGTATAGAGCTTGGATTCGGGAGTCAAACATTTGACTTTGCATCCCAGCACTGACTTCACAGTGTGATCCTGAGCAAAAAGTGTAACTTCACAGGGGTATTGTGAGGCCTTAATAAATAATCACTGTAAAATGCTTAGCAAATGCCTGGCACAGGAAAAGGGATAAACCACACTAGTTATTATCATGGTCACAAATTCTCTTTGAAGCATTAGGTGGGGCCACAACTTCTCTCTTCATTCATATACTGTGATCATTTGTTAGGGAAGCTGAAGGATAAACTTTCTGGCCTCCTGGAAGACAAGCCATGCCTGGATGACCACCAGAGATACTGTCATTTGCCCCAGGTGGTCTGCACATCTGCTGCCAGGCAGCCAGAGCCAAACTCTGATTGGAGTGTCATAATTACACAGCTACCATCATGGGAAATGAGAGAGAAAGAGGCAGATTCTGTGACTAATCCAAACCACAGTCCACAGAGATCTCCTGCAGGCAGCCAGCCCCCAACAGCCAGGCCCAGACCTGAAGTTTCTCTGTAATCCAGCACCATGTAGAACGCTTGGCACACAAAAGATGCAATGAGCATTAGACCAAGGTCAGTCCCGTCTTCTCTCCTATTGTTGGCACTACCTACATCCCCAGATAATAACAACTTCCATTTACTGAGTGTCATGCACTGTGCCAAATGCTTTCACAAGCAATTGTACCTTCTCAGGTCCCCAGCCTGTCCTCATAGATGTAGAAAACAGGTGGCAGCTAACTAACAGTCTATCTGACAACAAAGGCCATGCTTGGGTCCTACACCAAGCTGCCTCAAGCACACTTGAAAAAGGAAGATGGAAGAAATTTTCTTTCATCTGCCTCCCCCACTCCTAAGAGAAGGTCATCCTCTTTTTCTGGCCCCAGATGTGCTCAGGATAAGGAAGCCACCCTCCCCCACACAATAGATGTCTTGCAGAAACTACTAAAAAACCCACTCTAGGCTCTGCGTCCTATCAACCTCCACAATGCATCATGGTCAAGGAAGCAGCTCGTGTGGACTGATGGGAGCCAGTTGTGTACAGCTCTTCCATCTCCTCATTAGTAGTTTAAAATTGGCCATTATGCGACTATTTACACCATGGAAATTGGTAACCACCACAAACCAGGGCTTTTTCCTTTTTTGCTGGGGAGCTGGTTCTTAAACATTTACCAGCACATCGCTGTTATAGAGTAATGAGATATAAACTCTTACAA
Organism: Noctilio leporinus; assembly: GCA_004026585.1. Lineage (NCBI taxonomy): Eukaryota > Metazoa > Chordata > Mammalia > Chiroptera > Noctilionidae > Noctilio > Noctilio leporinus. The sequence goes on along the minus strand of PVIW01006889.1, from coordinate 5,184 downwards.
CATTCTCATCAGTGTGCAAACATTTATGCTGCTATGAAAACTAGGAACATGTCAGATGGAGTCATATGCTGCCTTTGGGAGCCCAAACCTTTCAATTGCTTTGCTTTAAATATTACAGCTGTCATCTTGGAATTTTTCATTTACCAATAGAACCCTTAATCCACCTATAAAATATTATTCATATAATGAATCCAGGTATTTCACCCAGTGCTAAAATCCAAAAGCAATTAGCCTTTTTGTTTATTTCATGCGGGAGTTAGACTAAAAGCTAAATGAACACACACAAAAAAGAGCCAGGCATTGGTCCAAATGTTTGAATGATGTACTAATTAAATTGTATAACAACACTGCTATCTTTATACATACACTTTATTACAGGTTGGGGAATCAGCCTGGGCCTTCCAAGTCAGCCTCTGGGAGAGCACTTCTTTAAAACTAGAGGAATGGTAAGGCTTTGTAAGGAAAATTTAGCTACACATTCAAAAAGAACAGATAAGACTTTGGATGAGATGTAAAAAGGCTTGGTTAATTTTTGTCTTCTCTCTGCTATGATATAGTCTTAATCAAAGATAAGAGTTAAAAAGAGGGCTTATTCATGCTTTCACTAAATAAATATGATTAAACTTGAGGTAGATGCTGGAGATAATATAAACATAATAAGCCCTGTCTCAGTCCTTCTAAAAATCCTCAGATAGACCTAGTCTGGCAGAGAAGTAAATGTTTATGAGAACATGTCCCTAAATCGGACACAGGACTCACAGATTCCTTGTGAGTCCAAGGAGGAGTTAATAATACTGCCAGGGTGTGGATGGAGTTTTTAGGAATGCTCCCCAGAGGAAAGTGGATTTGAATGGGCTTTTCTCTCATTTCTTTCATTCTATTCCATAGGTTTCCATGATGTGTTAATGAAATATATATTGTTGAAGTAACTTGTTTCCAAAGCTCCTGCTGGATGTCACAAGGAAAACTAGTAATAGTGATAATAGTGATAATATGCATTGAGGTAATTCCAGGGAACAGGCACTGCTCCAAGAGCCTTACATGGCCTGATTTATTTCATTCCCCAAAACACTAGGATGAGTGTAGATGAGCAAAGAGAAGCTTAGTGAGTGATGGAGATGGCATTTGAGTCCAGAGGTCTGGTGCTCCGCTTCATACATTGTTTCTCCAGCATTTCATGGCCAAGTGCAAGTATGCCATCACAGATCTCACTTTACTTATAACTTCATCTCTGTATGTTTACTTTCTTTAAACAGATTGTCTGGTACAGCAAAAAGTTAATTATGACATAAGCCTTGGTGTCCATCCTAGGCCTCCTCCGGGACATATCACTAACTGGGCTGTCACATCAAGACAAGTTGCCCCTCCAGCCTCAGCTCACTACTACTCATCACAGGCCACTAAATCCAAGTCTCCCTAAACCACTCACTGTCTCCCTACTCATTAGGCCCTGCTGGATATCCAAAGCTATGCAGACTGTCCCTATTACTAACAGAGTCCCTCCCGTATCTCCATCATCACTCTATCCCTACCCAATCATGGCTCCTCACCCTGGGATGGCCACTACCTCCAGGAAGTCTTCCCTGACACCTCCACACAAGGTCAACTCCCTGCTTGGGCACCTGGACTACCTTGCACTCATTCCCAGGGTAGCATTTATCATCTATCACACACTCAGTGTAATTGCCTGCTCATTTCACCTACTGGACCTCAAGTTACTAACCAGGGGAGCCTCAGAATCAGCTAGAAAAAGAAAATTTAATATTGTTTCTCCCAGCATCTCTGATTCAGAAGGTGTTAACTATGACCTAGAACACTGGACCTTTAAAAGCTCACAGGTGATTCTGATGGATACCCATGACTAAAAACTACCTCCCTGACTATAAAGTGCCCCGGATTATATCCTCTTAAAGGCTGAGTTTGTGCATTGGTTAACAGATACAAACCCAGAGCTGAGTACATACCTAGCTGAGAGGAAGAAACTATTAAATTTTTGTTAGTTGACTTACTGACTAAATGAATGAAGTAAATTAACCTCACTTATCCTCAAGTTTTTCGCTGTAAATGGCATTATAATACCCTCTGGGGTGACTCTCATGAATTACCTACAAAAATGAAAAGATCAGGAAAAATTTGCAATAAAACAATAACTCATCCTGTCATTAAAGTGACTCTCCATTACCTGTTACAATAAAAACTCTGCAATGAGACACAGATATAAAGGGTGTTCTAAAAAGAAGAGACAATGCTTTGTCAAGTAATGCATGTGGTCACTGAACAGTATATGTTACATTTCAGGGAAAAAAATAAAGCTGTTTTAGCATGTTCCTTAAATGTCCCAACACCTCTTTAATATGTTTTGTACCTGAAAGATTTTATTCCTAGTCCTATCTTTGTCCTTTGCTCTAGGCCACCAATTTGCCATGACTCATCCACCAGGCAGAGAGAGACAAGCCCCACCCTCTGCTCATAGGCCATTCCACTATTAATAGAGCTGCTCTGAACTCACCCAGTGTCACACCTTGAGAGCCAAATAACACCTTTGGGTTCACAGCATTTCAAATGCTCCCCAGAGGAGAAAGAGCCAGCACGTTCTCAGGTTCTTATCAGGAATCAGGCCCAGCCTCAGAAGCAGAAGTTTGACTCTCCCAGGAGCGACCCCCAACCCTTTCCAGTGTTCCTCCAGTTTCCTTACTGATGGGCTGCCCTGAAGGAGGCTGGATGTCTGGGATTCACACCCATTTTCTCTTGGGAGGCCAGGAAAGAAGTCTGGAAGATACTGGAAGGTAAGATTAGGAAAGGGCAAATTCAATTAAAAAAAAAAAGAAGAAAAGAAAATCATGCACTGCCCTGGGTTGCCTCCTACTGTTTGAGAACTCAGGATTGAGAAAGAAGCCTGGAGCAGATGAAGGAGACACAGATATGTCCTCAGGCTTCCCTAGCCTATGACACAAAAGTAAAGCCATTGTTCTTGTCTTTTCATTACAATAATTCTGAATGCCCACACTGCAGATTCTAGGATAAGATCACTTAACTAGGCTGCCCCAAGGAAGGGTTCCCTAGATCTGTTTCCATGATCACCCATTGCCTCTAATAAATGACTGCTTGAAATCACTGGTGTTCTTCCACCTTGCAGGTTCCTCACAACACCTACTTGGTGGATTCTCCAGACACCTGAACTCTTTTTGCCCCAATTCCATCTAAGCATGGACACAGGTTCCTCCACTGATATTGCAAGAGGTAACCCTGGGGACGTTCTATGACAAGTCTGCTCCAGGGGCCTTGACTGGTTCTCCCAAATGGTAAAAAGTTCTTCTAAATCAGTATATTTGTCATTTGGTAAATTCAGTGAATTGGTCACTTGATGAAATTTGTAAAATACCTACCAATATTAAATGTTGTCAACAGGGAAAAAATGACATATACATGAAAGGTATGTCATATATTATAGATAAAATAGGTATAACCTAAAAAATTTTTATATGAAATGCACATATTTAGGTTATATTCATTTAAAAATATACATACCCATTTATTTAATGATATTATTGGGTACCATTTATAAGCCAGGCCCTAGGGAACTAGGAAAACGCCAGTAAATAAAACATGCATGGAATAATAAACATAATAAATACTGGAGTATGTTAGAAGATGATGAGTTACAATGGGAAAACAAAACAAAACAAAAAGTATAGAAAAATAAGGGAATCTAAAATACAGGAGGGGAAATGGCAATTAGATGGACAATTCAGGAAAATTATATTAATTAAACATATTCAAGAAAAACATTGAAAATGTTTATAAGCTCTATTCAAGAAAACATTTCACATTCATCAAATATACTTTAAAATAATTATTAAAGTAAGTTTAAAAGACAAACTAGTATATTTAGTACACTCAGCAAACTGGTCTGCTTCTTTGCATTTGTGTAATAAAAAGCCCTATTCTAGAGATTTTTCTGAAATGAACAAAATCTACTCCAAGAATAAACTGATGACTCTAGAACAAAACTGCTAGCAACTTTGAATGATACTTCTCTTACCAGGAACCAAACAAAAGGTAAATTCTGCTCCTCCAGCACCCATCGTACCCATGAAATAGCAGTGAGCATTCCTAGTCACTATAAAAAACAAAATGGTCACCACAGTTCTACAGAGAATGCTCAGGAAGAGTTGGGGTGATCCTGAGTGTGAACTCTGAAAAACAATCAGTTTAGCATAGGCAGAGAGGAGAGAGAGCCAGATTGCGGGCTCTTTGAGAAACAGGACTACAGCCTATGCTCCTCATACAAGACCCAACACCCAGTTTCTCAATATACATTTGTTGACTAAATGGTGGTAACATTCTGCCTTGTATTGAGTGGGTGCTAAGGATTATTTGCTAGTGGTGACCAGGGGGAACATAAAGCAGGAGAACTAGCTTTTACTTTGTATCCAGTGCATGGTTTCATACATATTTTCCCTCTTAACACTCACACGCACACTTACACATTCAAAGTGAGAATGGATATCATCATGTAATTGATCTCCTCTTTCAAGTAGAGCACCAAGTCACAGGGCCCACAAGGAACAGAACCAAGATTCCAGTCCAGCTCTCTCTGCTCCCAAGCCTGTGCTCTCCCCACCACTCTACTCTGTCTCTCTGAGGCTGAGCCAGGCAGTTAAATCAGGGAAATATTTAATATTTAAATATTTAGTCATACATTAAATATTTAAATATTTAGTCAGGCTCAATTCTGTTATTCTAGGATGTTGTCTTTAAAACAAATATTGTGGTGTAAATACAAGCACCATCTGTCTGGGCGTGTGCTATCTGTCTGATCTACTTACTCTATCTGATGCAAAAACAATTCAACAGACAAAACAACCAAAGTGGCACTGATTGTTATGGACATAGTCAGAGCTTTAGCTTTTCCACAGTACTCCCCAACTCTGAATTTGCAACACCCCAGGGTACTTCCAGTCACTACAAGGGATTTTGAAAGACTCTTAAAATTTTTCAAAACCAAATTAGTGTCAATGTACTTTAAGAAATAAAGAGGCTCTGCAGGAGACTTCAGAAGGCAGTGAGAAGGCTTGGCAATGAAGCCCAGGAGTGGTGAGGACTGCTCTAATGAGTAGAGGAACAGGGTGGGTCTGTCTCCCATTTCTTTTTTTTTTTTTTTTTTAATTTTATTGTTGTTGT
>PVIW01006888.1:0-80387 GCA_004026585.1 Noctilio leporinus | reverse complement strand
CCTCTTTCAGTTCTGATTCTGTTTATTTGGGTCCTCTCTCTCTTTTTCTTGATGAGTCTGGATAAGGGCTTGTCAATTTTGTTTATTTTTTCAAAGAACCAGCTCCTGGACCTGTTGATTCTTCCAATTGTAGTTTGAATCTCTGCGTTATTTAGTTCTGCTCTGATCTTGATGATTTCCTTCCTTCTACTTGCTCTGGTCTTTGTTTGTTGTTGCTCCTCTAGTTCTTGCAGCTTTGTGGTTTAAAAATATTTTGAAGTAAATGTATTCTTATATGTAAATATATAAATATAGTCATTATTTTTTGAATTGTTCAAAAAAGTCTCCATTTGCTGCAATAACAGACTCAATTCAACTTGGGAATCTTGAGCACACTTTCATTAACTTTTCTTTAACCATGGACATCATAATGTTTTCAATCTTAGCTTTAACAGCCTCTTTATCAGAATGCAGTTGTTTATTAACTTCTCTCTCACAAATGCTGCATACATAATAGTCTAAAGGATTTGCATCTGGTGAACTAGGTGGCCAGATTTCCTTTGACCAGAATTCAGGAACATTGGCACTGAGAAATTCTTGCACCTTTTTTGACATTACGGGCTGGCTGGTGCACCATCTTGTTGGAAGATAAAATAACGTCCATTTGTGACTTTTTTCATCCATAGTACAACTACTTGTCTCAAAAGGTCAAGGTAAACATCAGCAGTCTCCTTCAAGCCTTGTGGAAACAAATGTGGGGTCATTTCTCCTTCACTACTCCTTCACTACTGACAACACCCAACAATATCAATGTAGCAGGAAATTTCCTTTTCATGACATTTGGAACTTCATTAAGATTCTCACAAAGCCACCTGTTGTGTCTTCTGTTGACTATTTGGTCCATGCTTAGAGTTCTTTTCATCAGGGAAGAGAATCAGAGGGTTTTTTTCTTTGGGGGTTTTCAATTTTGTTAGCAGTTTCCTTGCTTTTTCAAAATGCCTTTCCTTTGTCTGCTGTGTCCTAAACTGACCTCTTCTAAGAACATATGATCTGTATCTGATATCTTCAGCAATAATCAAAGAGACAGGTAGTGTTACAGAGTGGGAGAAAAGCAAAATCCCCGACTCTTTTGCAGTTTGGAGATGAGGGATGGGACACTGAAGCACAGCCATTTTTTCCTGAGAGAGCTGAAACAATTTTGTTAGATTGTATTGTGCTAACTGTCAAAGCAGTGTGCATTAAAAAAAGATCAAAATTGGAGAATTTTTGTGTAGTAATTTTAATATTGAAGATGGAAGAAAATATGCAACTTTTTTGGCATATTATGCTTTGTTATTTCAAGAAAGGTAAAAACACAACTGAAACTCAAAATAATAAAAATAAAAAAGATTTCTGCAGTGAATGGAGAAGTGCTGTGACTGATAGAATGTGTGGAAAGTGGTTTGCAAAGTTTTATGCTAGAGACTTCTTGCTGGATGGTGCTCCACAGTCTGGTAAACCAGTTGAAGTTGAAAGCTATCAAATAGAGACATTAACTGAGAACAATCAACGTTATACCACACAGAAGATAGCCAGCATAATATACATATATCCAAATCAATAAAGCTATTGGTGAAAATAAAAACTGTCTTTAAAATTAAAAAAAAATTATTATTCTATTACAGTTGTCCCAATTTTTTCCCCTTTGTCCTTTCTGCCCGGCTCCCCTCCCTGCCCACTGCTCTGCCCCCCTGGCTGCCCCTCTCCCACAGGCAATCCCCATACCATTGTCCATGTCCATGTGCCATTCATACATGCTTTTTGACTAGTCCATTCCCCTTACTTCTACCATTATCCCTCTCCCCCCTCCCCTCTGGCTGCTGTCAATCTGTTTCATGTTTCCATGCCTCTGGTTCTATTTTGTTTGTTAGTTTATTTTGTTCATTAGATTTCTCTTATAGGCAAAATCCTATGGTATTTTTCTTTCATTGACTGGTTTATTTAATTTAGCATAATCTCCAGTTTCATACATGCTATTGCAAAAGGTGGAAGTTTCTTCTTTCTTTCTGCTAGGTAGTAATCCATTGTTCAAATGCAGCACAGTTTTTTGATCCACTTACCTGCTGATGGGCACTTAAGCTGTTTCCAACACTTGGCTATTGTAACAGCACTGCTAGGAACATAAAGGTGCATAAGCTTTTTAGAATTGGTGTTTCGAGATTCTTAGGGTATATTCAGAGCAATGGGATCACTGGTTTAAAAGGCAGTTCTATTTTTAATTTTTTGAGGAAATTTCGTACCATAGTGGTTGCCCAAGTCTGTATTTCCATTAACAGTGCAGTAGGGTTCACTTTTCTCTGCATCCTCATCAGCACTTGTTGTTTACTGATTTATTAGTGATGGCCATTCTGACCTGTGTCAGGTGATACCTCATTGTGGTTTTAATTTGCATCTCTGTAATGGCTAGTGATATTGGGCATCCTTTCATATGCCTCTGGACCCCTTGTCTTCCTCAGAGAAGTGCCTGTTTAGGTCCTTTGCCCATTTTTAAATACATTGTTTGTCTTCCTGATGTTGAGTTGTATGAATTCTTTGTATATTTTGAAGATTAAATCCTTGCATTATGCATCATTGGCAACTGTGTTCTCTCAAATAGTTGGTTCCCTTTTCATTTTGATGGTGGTTTCTTTAGCTATGCAGAAGATTTTAAATTTGATGTAGTCCCATTTATTTATTTTTTCCTTTATTTCCTGTGGTCTACAAGATATATGGGCAAAATTATTGCTATGTGGGATATATGAAATTTTACTGACTATGTTTTCCTCTAGGACTTTTATGGTATCACAACTTATATTTAAGTCTTTTATCCATTTTGAGTTTATTCCGGTGTCTGGTGTAAGTTTGTGGTTTAGTTTTATTTTTGTGCATGTATCAGTCCAGCTTTCCCAACAGCATTTATTGAAAAGGCTATTCTTACTCCATTGAATGCTAATGACCCCTTTGTCAAATACTAATCAACCATAGAGCCATGGGTTTATTTCTGGATTCTTTATTATGTTCTATTGATCTTTGTGTCTGTTCTTATGCCAGTACCAGATTCTTTTGATTACAATGGCCTTGTAGCATAGTTTGATGGTAGGTACAGTGGTCCCTATTTCTTATTCTTTCTCAAGATTGCTGAGGCTATTTGGGGTCTTTTTTGGTTCTATATAAATTCTTGAAATATTTGTTCTAGATCTGTGAAATATGCCATTGATGATTTTTTTGTTTGTTTTTTTTTAAAGATTTTATTTCATTATTTTTAGAAAGAGGGGAAGGGAGAGAGGCAGAAAGGGAAAGAGACATCAATGTATGGTTGCGTTTCACCTGCCTCCAGCCACAGACCTGACTGGAGACCTGGTTTGCAGCCTGGTTATGTGCCCTGGCTGGGGAATCGAACCTGTGACCTTTGGGTTCGCAGGCCGGCGCCTTAACCACTGTGCTACCAGCCAGGCTCATTGGTGTTTTAATAGGAATTGCATTGACTCTTTAGATTGCTTCATGTAGTTGCACATTTTAATGATGTTAATTCTTTCAATCCATGAATACAATATATGCTTCCATTTATTTGTATCTTTCACAATTTATTTCCTCAGTGTTCTGTAGTTTTCTGAGTACAGGTCTTTTACCTCCTAGGTTTTGTTCATAGGTATTTTGTTTTTCTTGTTGTTATTAAGTGGAATTTTTTCTTAGTTTCTCTTTCTGATAGTTCATTTCAGTGCACAAAAATGCCATTGATTTTGTTTATTAGATCAATTAGTTTTTTTGGTGGAGACTATAAGGTTTTCTATGTATACCTTCATCTCATCTGCAGATAATGACAGTTTTACTTTCTCCTTTCCAATATGGATGCCTTTTATTTCTTTTTCTTGTTTGATCACTATGGCTAGAATTTATAGTACTATGTTAAATAAGAGAGGTGAAAGTGGAGACCTTTGTCTTGTTTCTGGCCTTAAAAGGAAAGCTTTTCGTTTTGCCATTGAGTATGATGTTGGCCGTAAGTTTCTCATATATATAGCCTTTATTATGTTAAGGTATGCTCCCTCTAGTCCCATTTTACTGAGTGTTTTCATCATAAATGGGTGCTGGATTTTATCAAATGCTTTTTCAGCATATATTGATTATGTGATTTTGTCCTTAATTTTGTTTATGTGGTGATTACATTTATTAATTTGAAAATATTGTACCATCCTTGAATCTCTGTGATGATTCTCACTTGATCATGGTATATGATCTTTTTAATGTAATATTGCTGGATCTGGATTGCCAATAAAAAATGTCTTTTATTTTATGGAAAAAAAAAAAAAAAAACACATAGACTTTTTTTTTTTGCCAATCCAGTATATTTAGGGGTCCTATTAAGTTTTTGAAATGGATTTTAGCTAATATTTACTAATCAATCAACTAATTTAAAAATAATTTTTCACATTCGCCATCCCTTAGTATGTTAGCTCTGCTGTTATTTATAATTTCCTAACTGTGTATTTCAGATCTCCTGTTGCATTTTTATGTTAATTATTACAATTTTAATAGCCAAGATATCTATCATGCTTTCTGATGGTTCCTGTGTAACAACATCTTATTCTTGATTCAGGATGCAATATTTTTTTTTTGTCTCTTCAAAAATAATGATGACTTTGTTTCTTTGGTTTTCTTCTCTTTGCAAATACTCTTTTTTTTCCTTTACAATTTGATGCTCATCTCTCCCATCCCCCATGCCTGGCCATATTTAGGAGTGGTGGTTTGTAAAGCTGATTGGAAGCTCTGTGCTCATCATGATTGGAACTTGTCAACTGTGGACTTCACTGTAGTTGGAATGAGCTATGCTACAGGAGAAACTGCAAAATGACCAGTATCCTAATGCTTCTCCTCTTTGGTTTATCAGCTCTTCCAGGAAAGTCTTATAAATTCCAACCTCAGAAAGCTGGCTATAGCAATCTTGGTAACAGAGTGAGGAAGAGGAATGGAAATCCCAGATTTAGTATGTGAGCTTACACTTAGTTTCACTATTTTTAGCATGGCACTTACTTTTTTCACTAGATTTGGTTGTCCCCCAAAGTCAGGGAATCTTTGTTTTGCTGGGAGGAAGAGGAGTTCTTACATATAGTGGAGGATACTATCTGGACATCTGTTTCATAAGCTCTTTTAATCAGTCCTCCTTTGTTTTTGTTTGGATCTAACTTTACCTGCTTTTAGAGGTGCATGGAGCTGAAAGCATTTGAGCACTGGGGAGTTTTTGTGAGACAAATAAGATAGTTTCTGAGATTTTCCTGCTAATAGTTTAGAATTCTCTTTGTTAGTTTTGGTAAGTTATTTAAAATTCATTCTTCTGTTTTGCATCATCTGAACTTTCATTGCTATTCTTTCATTCTCTGTTCTCCTTGTCCCTACAGATTCATGCCTCAAAAGGTCCCTTCACCATTGTTTTATAGGGTTTATGGTGGGGATGGATTAAAAGGCATACATTCAATCCCCATTTTTAACTGGAATTGCTGCTATTATCTTTTATTATTTCCTTATTGTTTCCTTGGTTTCCTTGGTCACTTTTACTGGTGCTGTGTTAATTAGTTAAACCACTTAACTAATTTGTTTAAATGTTTTTTGGTTTCTGATCAGTGTATTAAAAAAGAAACTTCTCTCAGTACTATTTTACTTCTGGAAGTTGACTTAGAAATTTTTATTGCTATTAACTATAAATGTTTCACAATATTTCTCATGTCTTTATGTTTAACCAAAACATGTTTTAGTAATATGTTTTATAGTTTCTAGTAACAAAGAGTTTTGAAAGCTGTCACTTACTGATTTATGATCTCATTGCATTGTGATCAGATCAGGAAGTCTCTATGATATTGATTTTGGGGGATTTATTAATGTTATTCTGTGGCCTATTGTATAATAGATTTTCTTGGATAATCCAAGTGTACTTGAAAGAAAAATTGTCTTTTCTGTTCGTTGGTTGAAATAATTTGCAGATGGGTATAAACCAAGTTTATTCATCCTTAAATCTTTCTTATTCTTGATTATTTTTTGTAACTGGTTGGTTCTTCTTTATGGTTCCTCTTTTTCTCCTAAAATATAAAAGAAAGCCTCCCTTTCTTAGTTAGCATTTATAAGATTTACAGAAGATCTAGCAACTACTGCAAATAGTAATCATTCATTCCGTGAGTCTGTCTGATCCTGCTTCCAGTTTATTAATACAGTACAATTTTGCCTGTTTATAGTTTTCCATCTAGCAAACATAGGAGACCTCTATTCTTTGTTCTTACACTTTAGATTGTCTGTTCTTATTTTTTCTGATATGTTTTCAGAGTAGCCCTGGTTTCACACATGGTGGTACCTTAGAGTTCATTCTACCAGTATTTTTACAATTAAACTAGATTGAGATGGTCCTGTCCAGAGATTTCTTACATTCTGAAATCAAATAAGTAATTACAGTAAAGAGTACTTTTAAGAGACTCATACAAATATTTTTTATTTTATGAGTAGAAAAACCGAGGCTTAGAGAAGTTAAGTAACTTCTCCAAAATTCTACAACTGAATTGTTCATCTAGTTAGTTAATGGAATCTATTAACACTTTTCTCAACTTGAAATTGAGGACAAAAATGTCTTCACAAACTTAATGATAAAAAATGATACTATTTGTGAAAGTGCATTTTAGGCAATGAAGTGTTTTTACAAATGTGAAAACAATTACTCTAATTTAGGACAAGTTTCCTGATAGCAGAATTCTTCTGAATGCCTAATGCCTGTATTAATCAATATTGCTATTAATATGCATCAGACTCATTGTGAGAGTTTCCTGTGTCAGAAATGATTAAATGTCCTAGCTTTTTCAGAACTTCCCGTTTAGTAGAGAAGGCAGAAACGTAAAAGAGAAACCCAGTAGTGAGGTACGTGTTTTCAGAGAGGAAAGCTAAAGGTCGGAGGTTTTCCAGTGAAGTGTCCACCTCTCTCATGAGGTCAGGAAGGCTTCACAGAGGGCAGCTCATAATCTCCCACACCTCTGAGTTAACATTGTATTCCTTGCCTTAAAAGACCATCTCTTCTTTGTTTTTTGCTTAGCATGCACAAAATTGTAAGCCTTACAATATTTCAACAGAATATTGTGGGAGCGGAGGTGTGGCAAAAGAAAGAAAGAAAGAAAAGAGGTTTCAGAGTTAAGCTGTGCTTGGTTTTCAGAGAGCATATGAATCATATATTTTGCAGAAAATGGGTAGCCATTGCAAGGAATTATTTATGTGTAGTAGTAGCAATGCCTTAGTATATTGAAACGTTGTTGGTGTACTCCTGCAGAGATACAAATACATAGGAGTATGTTTGTTTATTGAATGTTTACAGGAAAACATTTTTTATTGTTAGGCTTAGGGTCACCATTTATTTTTATTCATGGTTATTACTCATCCTTATGCTATCATTTTCCCAGGGCAAGTGTAATTAGAGTGAGATGCCAAGAGTACAGGTAGGGAAGAAAAACGAGGAAGTTTGTGAAGTCCCTGAGAGAAATTTAGGGGAGTCACTTATATTCTCCAGATTTGTCAAACTTTTGATTTTCTTCCAGAAATTATCCTTTGTATAGTATTTCTTTTTCTCCTCCCTTTCTGTCTTCTCTCTCTGCCCCACATTATTTCTCTCCTTCCTTTCTTCCTTTTCTCCTCTCCCTCCATCCTTCCTTCTTTTTTGTTTTTCCTTTCCTTCTTTTTTTTTTATTTTTTATTTTTTTATTTCCAGAGAGAGAGGAAGGGAAAGAGGCAGAGAGGGAGAGAAACATCAATGTATGGTTGCCTTTCACCTGCCTCCAGGCATGGACCTGGCTAGAGACCTGGCTTGCAACCTGGTTATGTGCCCTGGCTGGGGAATCGAACCAGTGACCTTTAGGTTCACAGGCTGGCACCTTATCCATTGTGCTACCAGCCAGGGCCCTTTCCTTCTTTTAACACAGAGCATGGTTCTGTGTTGTGTCCCTTCTGGTTTGGCCTTTCTTTTGGGATGAAGTGGGCTTATAGTAGCTCCCACTGAAGACCTATTTTTCACTGGTAAACTCTGAACTACTTGGGGCTGATTCCAGGCTGGGACAGAGGCAAAATTCTAAGCATCTTGATTCAGAATATTTTTTATTTCAGTAGTTTATATCTAATTTAGCTAATGGGAAGAAAAGTCAATTTTTAAACAATAAAATCATTTTTGACCCAAATTATTATTTTTTTCAATTACTAAGCCTAAGACATTCTAGAAGCAATAAAGTGTTGAAAAAAGTGATTTTTTCAATTTGGGTAAAAATTGCTTGAATTTACATCATATCTATATCTATATCTATATCTATCTATCTCTATATATACATATATATAATATATATCCACCCAGAATAGCTGTCCTAAGCTTGTTTTGTTGTCACTCCATTTGCTTCTGTAGTTACATTCAAGTGGCAGTGGTGATAACTAGGTTATTGCTCTAAGTTTTATTACAATGTATATTGTTTTTATTTTGTATTGTTTAAAGTTTATAACTATTTCTAACTTTACATGGCCTCTTTCCTTTGAATGAATAATATTTGCATTACAATTCTAAAGGGGCAGAAAATTTTCCTCCAAAATAACATGAAATTTCATATCATATAGTTTAAAATTGTGAATAAATATATGAATTATTTCAATTTGCTTCTTTAATAATTTTAAGATTGTTCTTCTATTTCCTTTTTTTTTAAGATTTTATTTTTTTATTTTTAGAGAGAAGGGAAGAGAGAGGCAGATAGGGAGAGAGACATCAATGTATGGTTGCCTTTCACCTGCCTCCAGCCATGAACCTGGCTGGAGACCTGGCTCGCAACCTGGTTATGTGCCCTGGCTGGGAATCGAACCAGCGACCTTTGGGTTAGAAGGCCAGCATCTTATCCACTGAGCCACCAGCCAGGGCCTTATTTCCTTTTTTAAAGTGTAGAAAGTACAGAAGTATGAATTTGTGTGTGTGTGGAAGGGGGACCTCACAGTGACTTAGAGTTACTAAGTGATTAATATCATTTTTTGTTGCCTGCTCCTGAGTGGGCAGAACCTGGACTAGAACTCAGATCTCATGAACCCTAATATATTGATCTTTCCTTTTTTCTATTCTGCCCTTCCTATAATTAACATAATCAGTTACCTTCATCTCTGACAGTTAAGTAAAATAATTCCAAGGTATGAATTTAGTCTGGCGTGTAAGTTGTGGGACAGAGATCAGGGCTGGTGGAGAGCATACAAGATTGTATCCTCATGAGGCAGTTCTTCTATGTCTGCTGGGTATCAAGGTGCAAATCATGGAATTCATAATAATATAAGTTATCAACACACATTTTCAAATAAAATTACAACATATTTTATCTGGTCAAAATAATTTTGGATAATTTATGGGGTTGGTCTGCTCACCCCACTTCTCTCATGAATTAACTATAATCTTTAGATCATAAAATAATGGAGATGAAAGTGTTTAAGAGCATTTAGCATTTACTTATTTCACTCCTTTGAATGATGATAGACAAAACTTTTCTAAGTAGGTGGATATGTACCCTGTTTTTGGTAAGACTCCCTAATCCTACAAAATAAACTTATAATTCAATCAGTAGATAGATACTTAAACTCTTACAAGGATTAGTAAAATATGGTCTCTGAATATTTATAAGGACTTTAAATTCTAAAGAAATTATATAATCAGTACGTATGGTTATTGTAGGAAGATTATGATAATTGTCATAAAATATACATTTAAAGTCAGTCAGGTCCTGAGAAATCAGAGTAATAAGGGTGTCTGTAGCTTAGGCACATCAGGGAAGACTCCCTGGTAGAGGCATTCAGATGAACATTGAAGGATGTGTAGGAGTTTGGATGGATGCAAGGGGGAAGGGATTTGGGGAGAAGCATGTGTATGGAACAAAAGGCCTGGAGTCTGTTAAACCACTGGACACCTAAAGGATTTAACATCTGACCTGTGTTTCATTCTGGGCCCATGTGACATTTTATGCTGCCTTTTGCTTACAGGTCTGTGTTTTATGAGCATGTGCTCACAGAAGAATGAAGAAGCCAATCTTGCAGTTGTAGCAATATTACATATTCCCCGAGCTGGAAAACAATATTCACAACAGCAAGAGCAGTAACATCAACAGTAATCAAAACAACGGTAACAAGAAAATCCAGCCAGAACAGGGATTTTGCAGCCTTCTGTTTTTCACCGTCCCACGAAATGCTCCTCATTATATCGCTTCCCGCGCGGTGACTCCATGCCAAACTCCAGCCTGCTCAGGGTCAGGGCGTGCTGGGGGTGCCGCCGCTCCATTGTGCCTGGTGCTGGGGATCAAAGCATTCTTTCCCCAGCCTCATCTACCTCTTCTCCCTACTGCCTGCCTGCCTTCTCCTGCAGGGGGTCAGGCTGGCCGCCTTTGCGCGTCACAGGGCAGAGCCCTTTTTATACAAAGTTTTCTTTGTTAATCAGGAGAAGTAAATGCAAATCCTCTCCACCTACAATGCACCGCTTTGAGAAGAAGGTGTGACAGTGATCTAATGACCTGGGGAATTTTCAGACAAAGAGGATCAAAATATCTTGGGTTTTTTTTTCCCCAGATGCCAGTTAGTATTTAAGAGGTGTGTGTGTGTGTGTGTGTGTGTGTGTGTGTGTGTGAGAGAGAGAGAGATGGGCATCGTTTTGTTCACATTCTCCCAAACAATACCATTGTGCCTAGAGTACTTGAGTTTTCTCCCTGTCCGTGTTCACATGTGAATCACTCTATATTTGGATGTCAGAGCAAGGAAGTTTTGTTGTTGTTGAAACTGCAGGATATGTCATCTGTGTGCCTTTGGCCAGTTAATGAACTTTAAGACCTAACCTTAGCGAGTCATTCTTGAAGTCCCTGGCTAGGGTCAAAACTGGCTGAGGGTTGACAAGTTATGGGGGACTATCTCCTCATCATTTCTCATGAAGCCAGACTGAACTGAAACGTAAGCACTGCCCTCCGTCCTGTTCCTCTGAGAGATATTAGTGAAAACACAGCGGCTATTCATTCTGTTTTTCGCTTTGACATGTCATGACTCCTTGCACCGATCAAGCCAAGCAAGCAGAGTTGGTTATCACTTCATGGAAGTACAGGTATACAGGATGGTCTTCTGAATATCCCAGCAACCCTTGGGTGTGGCTCTTATTGAAAGAGCTTCTTGTAGGTCTTTGTTAGGGAGTTATTAAACATTTAAGAACAACATGTAAAATGAAGAGGTCTGTGTTGGGTTTTATTTAAGCCCCCTTCTTTTATTTGCCATAGCAGCACCGAGAGGATGGTTGGCTTTCTTTGACCTCCTCTCCATGGGAATGGTAACCATAATGGGTTTAATTAACTATGTGGTATTGACGTAATTAGTTATCCTGGTGATTAGGCTTTAATAAAAGCACTTCATTTGACATGCATTGGCGTTCTGCTATGGCTGAGTGCTACACCTATATTTCATAACTGTCTAGACATGGGCACCCTGTGAATATTTTACCAACAGCCCTTGAGAGAGGTTATCTTGCATGGTTTAAGGTAATTGGGAACTAATGATTTTGCCCCCTGGTTTCAGGCTGGCCAGCGGCTGGCAGAGAGCAGAGAAACTGCGGGGGAGGGGTGGCAGTTCATTCTGTGTAAACTGAAAGGAGGGGGAAGGGCTATGTTTTGGAAACCATATGCTCTTAGGAACTGTTTCTCTTTAAGTTAGCAGTCAGAGAGACAGTCACACCAGAGGGAATTAAGGGTGTTTAATCTATGGGTGGACCATATAAATACATTAAACTAAATGTCCACAGTGTGTATAGAGACATTTGCTCATATAAACAGGAATCCTGGCTGTACACGTACCTACCAACAAACACACAGTCCCTTCTGGTATTAAAAGTAGATCGCTGCCTAAATTTGGTCAGCAGGTGACTGGCAATGTCCCTTTCTGTCACATGGCACAGTGGATAATGAAATCAGACTGTAGGGGAAAAATAGGGCAACTACAAAAGAAGAAACATATAATGCAAACATTTCCATATGAAAATGTCAATAATAATATCACAAGAAATCCCAAAGAAGAAGAGAACAAAAGCCAAAAGATTATCTAGCTGTGCCTGGACCCATCCACAACAAAACATCCTGCCTGAACCCCCTTAGTCTTCTCACTATTCAAACTTGGAGAATGGAGTAGGAGGAGGGGTGGGGGTGGGGGTGGGGCAGCGCATCGCGTGGATGGACAGAGGGAGTTTAGAACCCTAGCTGAAATAGACTCCGCTGAGAAATAATAGGTTTGGCACACAATCTCTCTTGCAGCAAGAAGTGCTATTTCTTTTCCAGTCTGCGTTACTTGACTCCTCTCTATTCACAGATGTGCTTTCCTCCCCTGTCACCTCTCTCTGCAGCTCTTTATCCTGCAGGACTGTGCTGCCGGTCCTCCACAGCCCCTGTCTAGGGACACGTGGAAGCCACTGCAGGCGCCTGACTGTTTCATGCAGCCCAGGAGGGAACGCTGTGGGTCACCCTCACAGCCAACCCCATAAGCAAGCACCACGGCAAAACCAAACAAATGCAAGGGATGTGCCTCCGTGGAGGTAGCTGCCAACATGACTTGTTCCTCTGCCACCAGGGATGTTCCGGCAAAAGCCTCCATCCCTCATTAAATCAATAAAATCAAGTGTCCTTTATTTTAAGCCTCTGCGCTCTAATCCAGTAGCAAGAGAGGGGCCCAGGCATTTCATCTCATTGTTTCAAAAGAGATGGTTTGGTTGCAACTGACAAAAGGTTCATTCCTTTACCTTTGTGGAAATGTCAGTAAAAAGGCAGGTGCTGGGCATTTGGACACTTGCTCAGTAGAAGAAAAAATGGAGAGAGAGAGAGTGTGGGGTGGGGGTGGGGAGGGAGATCTGTGACAGGCTAACTACATGTGCTGAAGCTTTCTAAGACATTTTGTTTAGCTTGATATTGTGCGGCTGTGAAGAGAGAGGTGGAATCTATTGTGTGCCAGCTGCATGAATCACCGGATTGAAGTCTAACAGCCTCAGATCCTCTTTTATACAGTAGAGGGGAGATTAAAGCAGGGAGCTCATATGTCACAAAATAGAGGCACAATGCAGTTCTGGCTTGCTTAGTGCACTCAGCCAGCATTTGATCCAAATTTAGCCAAAGGGAAGGAACAAACGTGTGCTGCCATCAGCCAGGGAGGTGACAAATGCTGGGCTGTAATATCCAAAATTCCTCTTCTGTTCCCAAAATGTCATCTCTCCTTTGTCAGCTTCATTATGATTGAATCTATGTATAGTCACAGACCAAATGGAAACAAACAAAAATACCCAAATCCCAGCTAAATCATTCTACACCTGCTTCTTCCCAAAGCATGTAATGGAAATGGAGTTTTCTATTCAGGACTTACAACTGAATTTAACAGGTATTGGCTGAATGTTAGAGCATATTCTAGAAACTGGAAAGGATACACAGGGAATCTAGCACATATGTTTCTCTCCTCCAAAAGCTTGCAGTTTGGTTAGGGACATAAGACCGGCAGACAGACAGACAGACGCGTGCATACACACTTACTCAGGAACAAAGGCACTGGGACGTTTTGTTTAATGACGAAATGTGGAGATGTAAGCAAGAAAAGCTACAGGAGAAAAAGTAAATTTTGAGCGAAATTGTTTGAAAACAACAGAGAAAGGGAGCAATCAGGTTGGGAGTATTAAGCCCCTGTAGATACCTTACTACTACATCATGTAACAGAGCGTGTAGAGTGTTGTATTATTATCACCCCCATTTACTAGACAAGGAAATGGAAGGTTAGAGAGAGACTTGTCCCAAGTCACTTAGTGAAAGGAAGAACAGGAATTTAAACTCCCAAACAATTAAGTCCCTTAACCGTCCCAGACCTGCTTGGTAAAAGAAGGGAAATGAGAAACTGGAGGAGCAGTGAGCCGGCCTCTCTCCTCTTCCCGCACTGGAAGTGCGTTCTCCATCTGTCCTCACTGAAATTCCCAGGCCCTTATCTGTTTCCACTGAATCATCAGCCCTGTTCTCTGTATTTAGATTTGCTTCCCTGAAAAGACTTCGTGGTCAAATCAGTCATAATTTTTTTTTTTTTTTTTCTAGAAGAGACTTCAGTGGTGACTTCTCTAAGGTCAAATAGGTTATTTGCACACACGCGACCACATTTGCCTTTTGAAAGCCAGCCCGATGTTCCTTCTGAGAGCCGCCACTGCTTTTCTCTGTTCCATGCTGCCTTTCCATGTTGACTCCGCAAGGCCCACTGAACTTGTGCGTTCACCGCACCTATCACACCCCCGCTGTTTGCTTTCTTTTCTGCTTCATAAAGGAATCCCCCAGGAAGACGTGCCCCACGCAGCTCCCACCATCTGCAATGGCTGGGCCTCTAATCACAATGGAGCAGTCACATCTGCTCCCTGACAGTGCTCCTCATCTTTTCTTGAGATTCCCTTGAGCCATGCCAGGCATTCTTTCTTTTCAAGTCCTCACTGCAATTGGTAAATGATCTCATCTGATATCTTAATGAGAACATTGACATCATCAGACATGTGGTACCTCGTTTCCACCTCAATAACTTCCAAATCCCCTCTCCTTACTGTCCACGTCCCTCCCACCTGCCCCTCATAGGCCTATGATTTTTCTAATGAAAACTTTCTTCCACTTCACACCTGCCCGCTCTCATCTGTCTTCATTAATATGTAGAGTATAGGTATACATATGAGTTTTTATTCTTTTTAATTTTTGGTGTGTTAATTTTAACCCCTGTTACACCTGTGTCTGTTTAATTTTTTTTCTCTTGGTTATGGGTCATTGTTTATTTGCTTTTTTAAAAAGAAATCTCAATTTTTGATTGCATATCAAATGTTGTGACTATTATGTTGATGAATGCTAGATACCTGTTTGTTGTTTTGGATTTTTTTCT
This sequence comes from Noctilio leporinus, assembly GCA_004026585.1. Classification (NCBI taxonomy): domain Eukaryota; kingdom Metazoa; phylum Chordata; class Mammalia; order Chiroptera; family Noctilionidae; genus Noctilio; species Noctilio leporinus. Next base: position 65,465 of record PVIW01006888.1, on the reverse strand, counting down.
GGGGCACCTTTACTTGGAATCAGCTAAATGGTTTCATACTTTATTGGAAATTTTCTGAGGGGTGGGTGGAGTGAAATCTAGAGCAATCTTTAGGCTAAGACTAATATTCTGATAGTCAAAGGCTATACTACTAAGTTCTAGGAACTCTTATCAGTCTTCTCTGCCTTTCTACGTTAGCTGGTGGAAATATGAACTACTTATAGTTTTGCATCAGCCCTGGGAGTTGTTTGGTTGACTGATTTCCAATAGATTGTTTTTTTTTTTTTTTAGCTCTTGGATAGTTTCTGCTCCCCTGTGTGCTGCTCACTGCTTAAACAAATACTAGAGGGCCTTTCTCTGCAGTCCTTGGAGCAATCTGGGTCCTTCCTTTCTTATATTCTGCCCTGTAGATTCTAGACTCATTGGCCTTCCTCAGTCGCAGGCAGGTTCTAGTCATGTTGGCCTATCTGATCTGCAGGCAGAAATATGCAGGTAATTGTGGGATTCACCTCATTTGTTTTCTTTGTTTCAGGGATCATAATTTTGAAATGTGTGCTGTCAAATATTTCAAAAATTTTGTGTTTTTAGTTGTTTAAGATAGAGGTGCGCTTTTGGTTCCTGTCAATCCATTATAGTCAGAAGTAAAATTCTTGACTGTTCTTGAAGGACCCGCCACTCATGCAAATATAATATTTACCTTTTTGAGGCTATTTCCCAACATGAACCTCAGTCTGTGACCTTTCACTCAGGCACATTGTTAGATTTCCAGCTGTACATTGGTCAATTTCTTCCTTTCTTGTAAAAAGTGATCTCTTTCCTTTTTACTAGAGTCCTCCAAAAGCACTACTCTATTTTTACCAGATATTCAGGCTCTCAGTTTTGAAGTTATTTTTGAATCCTTACACTTCTTCACTTCCCATGTGTCATCTGTTATGACATCCTGCAGATTGTCTAAAGTTTTTATTTCTGTCTTGCCCTCCCTACACCCATTGCCACCGCTGTGTTCAAGATCTTTGTTATTTTGTGTCTTCAACGTGCAAGAATTTTGTAATTGATTCTCCTCATTAGTCTCTCTCTACACTAATTCAATTTGCATAAAAAACATTCATTGCCTAGCTATGCTTACAAAATAATGTGTATATACTTACATTGGAATATTTGAGAATAAATAATTCCACGATAAGCAGCTTTTCACAACTTATCTTCCTCTCCTAACTTTATTTTATATTTCCAATAAAGTGCCCAGGGTATTCTAATGATTAGAATTCTCCCTGCTTAAAATTTCTACTTTTTTTTTCTTAATGTACATTATTACTATAAAATTCAGTTTAATTCCCACTCATGACAGAGTCTTACATTGATCTTTCTCTCAGCTCTGGACTGATTTTTTTCTTTTCTATCCATAAGAAAATTTAATCAAATGATGATGCAGAATATTAGTCCTTGACTTAGTGTGATTTCCTAGATATTCCCATTCATTATACTCAACCAGTAACATCCATGATGTGACAGCCTCCCTGCTTCCAGATGTAAGTTAACTCTACAACTTTTCTCTTTATCCTGTATTACTATTTCCTCCAACATTTTCCATTAGGTTATTTATTATGGAGGTAAATGAAAAAAGGCAAAAAGGGAATTTTCAGTCCTATATATGTGGAGAGAGAGAAAGAATAGGAGAGATTGTTTTGAATTTTAATGATAGAGAATTGATTTGGAAAAAGTTATCAAATTAGTTGTTTAGTCATAGTTACTCTGATACTCACCTTGATTTTCCTCTTTTTATTACTTTTCACTGCATTCATGCAAACATGCTTGTGCAGATGTTGTCAGGTATAGCTGACTCTACAATCATCGGTGGCATCTTCAGACTGGCTTCTGCCTATCTCCTATGTATCATAATATCCTACCCTAAAAATTAGTATTCACTGATCCATTAGCAGCACCTTGACAACATAATCATAATTCTAACTAGGAGGAATTTTAAGTGGAGGCTCTTTCAATCAAGCATTGAAAATTTTAGGGAAGCATAATGCTTACCAAAAAAGACATCTAGGTCAGAATCCATCACCTCAAATTTTCAGGTTTCCAGTTTCATTCTCACCTCACATTGTTCCATCAAACCATCATTAAGCAATACTGATTGAGTATTCCCCAGCCTACAGCTGTGTTAGGGTTTTGATGATGTAAATTAATTGACTATGGTTCCAGTCATTTGGAAACATTCTGAAAGGTATTGCTTCCAAGCTTTTCCAGAGTTTAACATTTAACTATGTCAAAAGTTAAAATGTGTGCTAAACTCCCAGTTAACAGTAGTATTATTTAGTCTACAGATAAAACTTAGGTCATATATCAGTAATTTCGCAGCTCTTTCATCAGTTAGGGACTTACAGCTTGGGGATCACTCATTATTCGCTGTCAGTGCATAAAATTGGTGTATAAGAGGTGACCAAGAAATGTATTGGAAGTAATATTTTTAAAGAAAAAAGTGCCAAATTTGGGATTGACCTAATGAAGACAAAATCAGGATTTAATGGTACATCATGAAATTATCTTTCCCACCTTTATTGTTTTTGTTTTTTTGTTTTTGTTTGTTTATTTGTTTTTGGCAGGAAAGAATAGATGATGTTACAGGCAGAGTGTTTGAATTAAGATAGTAAGAAAACATCTATGGGTCATTATTTTGTGCCAATCTCTATGTTTTTTTCATGTATTAGTTATTATCAAAATTTACAAATTAAGTAGTAGTAGTTTCTCCATGCTTTAGATGGAATGAAATGAAATGAGAACTAAGAGAAATTAAGTTTATGGCAGAGCAAGATTCTAATGTAGATCTGCCTAATCCTGAGGCCTGAATATAGGCATGTATTGTGTGTGATAACATCATCCATTTCTAGTGGTCTAGCAGAAATAAGGTCAAGAATGGCTCTGCTATGGTATGGGATATATAATATGAACATCATGAGGTGCTTTATAGTTAATGTGACATATTCACATTTTTTATTTCCTTTAAACCTCTCAGTACTACTGTGAAATAGTGTTTTATTATTATATCTAATTTACATATAAGGAAATTGAGAATCAGGGGTGCTGACTATATTTCTCAAGTTTGCAGAGCTGGTAAGACATAGACCCAATATAAAACTTGGGACTTTGATTCAAGGACCAATTACTACTTCCACTACCTTTCATTGCTTCCAAAGATAAACATAACAGTTACCAAAATCAAACATCTGGTGCCTATGTGTGCCAAGTATAAATTTAACTTGACATTGTTTATTTTCCTTTTGTAAATAAACAGACCAAAAGACAATCCTGGTAAACTTTGGTCTGAATTGCACCAAAAATATTCCATGACAAGATAAAAAAAATCTCTGATTTTATTTGTACATATCAGACCTTGCATAGTAAAGATCAACACCTACCTCTTAGTCTGGCAAGGATGTCCTAGTAAGACAATTAAAATAGGGAGACAAACTTAAAGAGAAATGTCACTGCAGAACCCTTGACATGTATTCCACAAAAGAATTAGGAGAAAAATGTAACTGAAAAGGAAACACTATCAGATTTCCCAGGCATAGGATTTAGCTGTGACAGACTTATCCAGAGGTAGACTAGATATTTTTTTTTCCTACCATGATTTATGAGGTACAAGAAATAACTTCTCTCTCCAGATTATCTTTGCCATTTGCAGTGACTGCTGTTCTCATCATTAGACTTTATTTCATGTAGTGGAGGTAATATCTACCTGAAACTCCATGAAAATACCTCCTTTCCACCACAGATATCTATATAGTTAATATTATATTGCTTTTAGTAATAACTAATATGGTAGAAGAGCTCATTGGACTAATGTGGTGAAAAGTAGAGAGAAAAGCCAGAAAGCTATACCATTTTATTAGAAGGGTGGGCCTGATTTGGATACTGGGAGACTGTCATTCATTCACTTTGTCATTCAACAAACATGCAAGGAAGGCATGCCATGTGTAAGATGCTGTTCTAGGTGCTGAGCCACAGCGCCATTAGCTATGAGCTTGTAGTCTCATAGCTGAGTCAGATTAGTAGGGTAGCAGCATATACTAGTCTCAATTCACCCATCCTTCACAGCTTCCTGAAAGGATGTGGGCAAGGTGTGCAAATCCGAAGTATTTTGGATCAATGAATTTCACTGAAAGATGTCCAATTAGCAAAATGATCCTGGAGAAAAGAAATGTTTGGGAAAAAAACTCTTTGCTTCCTTTTTTATTGGACAGAATGCAGGTTTCCTGGATGGGGAGGAGCAAATAGTAATGGAGTAGACTCAAAACACTAGCGCAAAGAATGTGTTTGAGAAATATAATAGGCAGCCTGGCATATGATTCATGAGCTGGTGAAAGTTTAAGCCCAGCAATGTGGAAGGATTCTCCTTTGCTTGAAAGATATTACCTGAGGTAACTCAGGTTCCAGTATGCCAGAAGATTTCTGCCACAGTGATTGCAAAGATAACAATATGCTTTCTCCTAGCAGGATTGACCGCACAGTGAGCATTTTACTCTTGGGTTCATGAGTGTGTTTGTGATGTCTGGGTGACCATACCCAGGATCCCTGCTTCTGTGTGCATGTATTATCATTTTTCTAGGTTACCCTTATCTAAGAGAATTCCTTAGTGTGTTAAGTGTTCCACAGTTCTGGTGGACTGCATGCCACTTTTGTTAACTTTGTATACATGGATCAGACCTTGTTGTTCAGGTGGCTGGAACGCTTTGTCCCTTGTCCTTGCCAACCACGAGACTAGACTAAAGGCAGATCCTGTTGTTCCCGTCCTTGCCTGCTGTAGAGAGAACAACATTTGGTATGAATTCCCTCTCCAATGCTCCACTGTCATTTTTTGGTCTCACAGAATCCAAAGTAAACCTGCCTGGAGCTGAGCCCCTGTACTACAATTGGTGTCATGAACAGGACTCACCACAGAGCAAAACTGTGGAATAGAGTCTGGCCACGGCCACTTTAGGTGGGATATCAATATGGCCTACCACAGATATGTGGTTTGTAGTGGCCACTGGGCTGGGGGGCTTGGGCACCCATACAAGATTAGGGGGTGTAGAAATGACCCCTGAGGCAATAGAGGAGGCTCTGCTGAAGATGGAGGGCTCTCTAGAGAAGAAAAGTGCCAGAGAGGGGGCAGGCACTGCAGGCTGACTGTTTTTCATCATTCTGCATGAGGCAGTTTGGGAGTCATTAGTATTGAGAGGACAGGGCTGAGAGTTGAAAAAGGACCTGAGCCGGGGCAGGAGTTGAGAGCTGCCTGGAAGGCACAGGAGTTATTCGAGGTGGAAGAGGATTTCCTGAGGGCCCAGGTTGGAAAGGGTGGTTCTCTAAAGGGATCAGAGATACAGGTCATAGGATGAGAATGATAAGAAGGGCCAGACTGTGCCCCTTGTGGTAATGTAGAAGATTAACAATAGGTGTTCCCTAGTGGACACCTTATGCAAGTGACAGACTCCAGTGCTCCACAATGCATCTGTACTCGCAGTGGAGCTAGTAGATTTGGGGAACTGATTCTGACAAGTGGCATTGGGGTCCTTAGTGGCTTGGTTGCTAAGATTATGAGATTTGGGAATGGATGGCATTCCCAAATGCTTTCTGGCGAATTCAGGGTGGTATGACTGTAGACCATTTTGCTTTCTGGACAGGAAATGAGTAAGCTAGCATCCGTCGATGCACCCAACATTGAGATAGAGGCACCAAAATGAGTGTCAGACTCCAGGTGATCATTCCTTGTTAGATTGGATTATGGGCGGGCCACTCACATATGCGGTGGAACCTAGGAGATTTGCTATCCGTGACTGGTAGATGGCAATCATATACTGAGTTGCAGCAGATGTTGCAAGAACTGGGAATTTGTTATTATATGAGGTCTGTCCAGAAAGTATTGAGTCAATGTCAAATAATTAAAACAATTTGCATGGCCAATACTTTCGGGAAAGACCTCAGAGTGACGACATTATTCTGGCTTCTGATTTTCTTACAAGTTTAAAAACTGCTGTGTGTGACTTGCTGAAGAATTTGCAGCAGCAAAGATGGGCAGTAAACATGAACAAGAAACAAGGACCTGGTTTACCTGTAAAGTACTTGGGGGTTGTCTGGTTGGAAAGATGAAGGTAGTGCCAGAGGCAGTAAGTAATAAAGTACAGGAATTTCCAACCCCCACAACAGTCAAGTTGTTACAGGAATTCTTGGGTGTGTTGGGCTATTGAAGGGTGTTCATATCACATTTGGTGCAAATTCTGAAACCTTTGTACTGCTTGGTACAGAAGAGAGCCAGGTGGGGCTGGGAACATGAACATGAGATGGCTTTTGCTGCAGCTAAACAGGCCATAAAAACAGTGCAGGCTTTGAGTGTCTTGGAGCCAACATGACCCTGTGAATTGAAAGTCCATGTCACCCCTGAAGGGCATAGTTGGGGTCTGTGGCAATGGCAAGAATGGGTCTGACAACCCATCGGGTTTTGGTCACAACTTTGGAAGGAAGTGGAGGTTCGTTACTCCATAATTGAAAAGCAACTGGCTGCCACCTTGGTATATACAGCACCTGTTATAGGTATTGCCACCATAAAGCTAACCACAACCTATCCAATAGTAGGCTGGGTGCATGACTGGATGCAAAATCCCAAAAGCAGGGTGGTACAAATGTCCACACTAGCAAAGTGGGATGCATATTTATAACAGTGAAGTACCATGTCCTTGAGCCCCTAAGTGGGGAGCTTCAACAAGTTCTTAGACCTGTAGAATACAGGGACATAGAAGACTGAAGGACCAAAGCCTGAGCTGACTGCCCTTGTGAGCCCCTATAAAGAAGGCTGACCCTTGATACTATAATATGCATGGTATACAAATGAGTCAAGCTAGGGGCAGCCTACCACATGGGGGGCCTTGGCCTTCCATCCTAAGACAGAAACCCTGTGGATGGAACATGGAACAGGGCAGAGTAGTCAATGGGCAGAGTTATAAGCTGTGTGACTTCTCATTACAAATGAGCCATGCCTCCCCCTCTTGTCATTTGCACCAACAGCTGGATTATGATGTATCATGATTTGACTCTGGTTGCCCACCTGGCTAGAATCTGGGTGGATGGTGACTCATAGGCCCTGTGGGGTCAAAGGGTGTGGCAAGATCTCTGACATTTGGGAAGCAGAAATAGGTAACCCAGTACCATGTCACTAGGCATGCCCCATTGGTCTCACCTGGAAATGATGAGGCAGATACTCTTACTCTGGTACAGGGGCTCAAAGAAACTCCAGATTCATACATGGCCATCTGGCTCCATAGGTGACTCCTTTATGCAGGTCAGTGCACTATATGGATGGTGGTGAAACAATGGGGATGATACAGGTATGCCAAATGTGTATGATCTATTTTAAGTTCCAACTATGGCAGGCTCCCTAAGAATGTAGTCATATAGAACAGGGTGCATTGCCACTGGTAAGATGGCAAGTGGATTATATTGATCCTTACCAATTTCAGAAGGTTCCTAATATGCTTTTACCTGTGTGGGTAGTGCAACAGGTTTGTTGGTGGTATTTTCCATCAGGCATGCTGATCAGCACACCACCAAGAAACACTTAGAAAAACTGTTTGTCACCTATGGTCACCCCCTAATTATGAGAGAGCAACCAAGGAACTCATTTTACTGCAGAGGCCTGGATGAAGGATCTGGTCATCCAATGGAAGTTTCACATCCTGTATAATCCACAGGGGGCTGGCATCATTGAAAGGTGTGACAGTTTGTTAAAAAGGAGACTCATGGCAAAGACTGGCTCTATGAAGGGTTAGGTCTTGTGGTTATTGGACTGTGTTACACATTCTTAATGAATGACCCAGAAAAGGAGCACTCTCCCCTATTGACTCTGCTTCAGCTAGGTGTGGCCCCCATACAGCTGCAAGTACACACCAAAGATATTAAAGCCTGGTTTTGGAAGAAAGAATAACATTCTCTTATCCATGCCAACAGCCTTGAATTTGGGTGACACGGTTCAACTGACCTGGCCTTAGGAATTTTGCCAAATAGATCAATGATGGGTTAGCATTAGTGGCCCCATGGGACCAAGGTGGTCAAGCCAACTTGATGTGTATACTTTGGGTGATAGGCATGTGACTTCCTCAGGTCACGGTGGTACACCCAAAGGGTGCAGGCCAGGAGCATCCTGCAGGGCAGTTTTGTTCTTTCATCATGGCCAATGCAGGCCCCTCCACTAGCCTTACATATTGACCCAACAGTGACTCCCTTGGGGAGGGACATAAAGGTGTGGTATACAAAACCAGGGAGACCTGCTACTGTGTTATCTCAAGATTCCTCTTTAGCATGCACCCTACTGGATGGGCAGCCCTACCCTTATTAGTACCACTAAAACATGTTTTTTTACCACCCTTAAAGTTGGTCTATAGCAATGTATACATAGACTGAGAATACATCTTTGCTGATTTGGCAAACGCCTTGGCAATGCTGGGTCAACACAGAGATGCCAAACAACATTGCCTTTGGCTTACCGTGGAGAATGCAAGTTGCCAACAACCCTTCATGGCAGTGCTGCCCCATTGGACTAATGCTTACCCCAACCCCTCATGGACTGAAGTTAAGGACTTGATATGCAGTCAAGTGAATTGCCTCAAGCCCCTGCTAGGGTATTCACTCTGGGATGGGCTAGGCTGGCTAACGGCAGTGACAGTGGTGTTAGCATACCTGCTACCCTCTGTCTAGAATGATGAAATGGTACCTCGCCAGAGATAGGTTGGGTGGTTGCCCACACCTTTGTGCCACAAAACCCATGTTGTTCCTGGTGTGGATCTCTGGGGAAGACATGGCACTGCCCATGTGGGCACAGTCCCAGTTCCTTGGGGGACCCTGTAGATGTGCAGGACCCACAAATGGTCCTATCTGCCCTATAATTGACCAGGATGCTGAACATGGATGAGACCTAATGTTCCAGGTCACATTTTATCTACCCTGAAGCAAGTGCCTACTAACTGGGCAACATTTAAGGCTAGGCATCGGATAAAAAGAACTGCTTGGTGTTTCGGTCCATTAGCCATATTCCTCCCCAGGGTGTAAGCATAGTCACAGAGGCGGAGGTAACCACTCTAGCCAAGCATACAGCCTGGGCCTTTAATGCAACTCAGCACACCCTGTCCCTTCTCAGTGAGGAGGTTGGTCAGCTGTGCAACATGGTGCCGCAAAACAGAATTCCACTAGATATGCTAACTGCTGTGCAGGGAAGGGTATGAACTGTGTGTATATCCCTGATGCTAAACACAGCATATCACTTGCTTTATAGGAGTTACAGGAAGAGACAGCAAGTATAACCATCTTCACCCATGACCTGCTGGGGGCCTGGTGGGCCTCCCTTGCCTCTGTATGACTACAGTCTTAATTGCACCTTTATGCATTAGTTAGTATTTTTTCCTGTTGTTGCAGCCTGTATTGCTGCAGTGGGGTTTGGATGCAGTGCTCCAGTTTTCTCACATAGGCCCCCACGAGGAAGAATCCTGTCATGTAGATTGTGAGGTGAGAATCCTGGAGAGGTGGGGTGTCATGTCAGGGTGACTGTAGCTAGGAGCCCCACTTCCATGTACATGTATTTTCATTCCCCTGGGTCACCCTTATCTAAGAGAACTACTTAGTACATAAATGTTAGATAGTTCTGGTTGGCCGCATGTCACTTTTGTTAATCTTCCTGTATGTATATGAGCCCCTGTTGTTCAGGAGATGTTGATGCTTTGGCCCTTGTCCTGGCCCCCTGCTGCAAGACTAGACTGAAGGCAGATACTGTTCCTATCCTCACTTGCTGCTGTGAGAATAAAACTTGGTATGAATTCCCTTTCCAATGCTCCACTGTCATTTTCTGGTCTTGCCAAATCCAAAGTAAACCTGCCTAGAGCTGAGCTCCTGCACTTCTGGGGAATATTTCTCCTGCTTCTGTGATGTGTCCAAGAAGATGGGAAGAACATGAGATAAAATCAGAAGGGGAAGACACAGGTTGGAAGGAAGAGTATGATATAATAAATAGCATCAGTTCCCCAAGAGTAGTCTGGGGACTCCTAGGGACCCTCAAGACCATTTTAGGAGTCCATAATATTATTTATTTTTTCATTCATTCCTTTCATAGCTGAATGCTAGATTTTTTTCTGGTCAATGGCTTGACAAGATAGATATTGCAACGGATACAATGCAGAAGTAGATGAAAATTTAGCTATCTTTAATTTTGCAAGATATTGGAGATATTTGTAGGAATGTAAAGCATGTAAATATTATTTTTATAGAGATATGTTGTCAGGCAATGTGTTGTTAGATTTCTTTTTAAAGTAATAAATAAAAAATTTACATTTTATTTTAAGTTTTGCTATGGGTTTCTACACAGCATAAAACACACATAAATTTTGGGTTTCTCAGCAACTTTTAAGATTACAAAGGGGTTAACTGAGACCAAAACAGAATTGAGAAATGATGCTTTTGATTACTATTCTTAGGAGACAAGAAAATTATAAATTATCTCTTACTTTTTTTCAAAATATCAATAGAAAAATGACAAGAGTGTGAGTAACAAAAATGGAAGCTCCATTCAATTAAACGATGGAATTACCCAGAATTCTGATTTAAAATATTTGAAGAAGGATACCTTAGTTTAGTGAAATGTGGACTAGTGTAAGAGAGGAAAAAGTGACATCATATGGTGGCTGCTGCTGAAGACCTTGGACAAAGATGGCAGAATACGCAATTCTTCTAGTATAAGCACACCCTTATTTATTTATTTTTCTGTTGTGATATAATTTATATACCAAAACAAAACAAAACAAAAAACCCTCACCTTTGTAAAGTGTAAAATTTGGTGGTTTCAGTATGTTCACAAAATTGTGAGTTACCACTACCTAGTTCTAGAACATTATTTTTTGTCACCAAAAATAAACTGTATCTATTAGCAAACATTCCTCATTTTCCCCAACCTCTAATCTACTTTTTATCTATATGAATTTGCCTCTTCTGGACCTTTTATATAAATAACATCATATAATATGTGGCCTTTGTGTTTGGATTATTTCACTTAGTATGATGTTTTTCAAGTTCATCCATGTTGTAGTATGTGGCCAGTTTTTCATTATTTTTTTATGGACAAAATACATCCTATTGTATGGATATGCCACATTTTGTCTACCCATTCACCAGTCAGTAGACATTCATCTTGTTTCTGCTTTTTTGTTGTTGTCGTTATTATGAATAATGATACTCGGAGCATTCAAGTATAAGTTTATTGCAAAGACATGTTGTCAGTTCTCTTGTGTATACATCTTGGTGTGGACTTTCTGGGTCTTATGGTAGTTCTGTTTACCTTTTGAGAAACTGTCAAACTGTTTCCCAAAGCATCTCTCCCATTTTATTTGCTGCCAGTGATGAATGAGAGCCCTGATTTCTTTGCCTCCTCAGCAACACTTAGTATTATCCATCTTTTAAATAAGGACTTTGTTTGTGCATGTGAAGCAGTATCTCACTGTGATTTTTATTTATGTTTCCCACTTTTTATGTGCTTATTGGCCATTTATATATATATCTTCTTCAGAGGAATAGCTATTCAAATCCTTTGTCCATTTAAAATATTGTTATTTGTCTTTTTATATTGAGTTTTAAGAGTTCTTTGTATATTTTAGATACTATTCATTTATCAGAGATATGATTCACAAACATTTTATATTGTTCTATGGCTTATCTTTTTACTTGCCTTGATGATGACCTTTGATGCACAAAGTTTTTAACATTCATGAAGTCCAGTTGATCAAATTGTTTTTTTTTTTTTTTACTTATGCTTTTGGTATCACAGCTAAGAAATCATTGCTTAATCCAAGGTCATGAAGATTTATTCCTATGTTTTTTAAAGAGTTACATACTTTCAGTTATATATTTTTAGTTATGTACATTTAGATCTGTACTCTATTTTGAGTTAATTTGTGTGTAGAACATGAGGTAGGGGTTCAACTTCATTATTCTTCACTTGGAAATCCATTATTCTCAGAATCATTTTTTGAAAGGACAGTTTTTCCCCCCATTGAATTGTCTTGGCACACTTGACAAAAATCAATTGACCATAAATATAAAGTTTTTTTTTTTTTTTTTGCACTGTCTATTCTTTTTCATTGACCTATATGACAGTGTCACATTCTCTTGATTACTGTTGCATTGCTGTAAATTTTGAGATCAGTAAATGTGAGTCTTCCAATTTTGTTCTTTCAAGGTTGTATTGGATATTCTCAGTCCCTTGCATTTTCATATAAATTCTAAGATCAGATTATTCATTTCTACAAAAATGGCAGCTGGATTTTGATAGGCATTGCATTGAATCCCTATTGGTGATTATTGCCATCTTATCAACAATGTATTTTTTGTCCTTTATCTTATTGATATCATCTATTACATTGATTAATATGCTGAACCATATTTTTCAGATGCTGGACCAATCTTGCATTTCTGAGATCAATTTTATTTCATAGCATATAATCTTTTATATATTTCTGAATTCAATTTATGAGTGTTTTGCTGGAGATTTCTGTGTCTAATTTCATAAGGCATATTTGTCTATAATTTTCTTGTTTTTGATATCCTTGGTTTTGAACTCAGGGTACTACTAGTTTCATATAATGAATTGTGAAGTTTTCCTGTCTCTTCTCATATTTTTTGGAAGGGTTTCAGTTTCATGTATGAAGAATTGGTATTAATTCTTCCTTAAATTTTTAGTAAAATTCACCACTGAAACCATCTGGTCCTAGGATGTGTGTGTGTGTGTGTGTGTTGTTGGATTACTGATTCAATTCAGTTTTTTACATTTCACTCATATTTTAAATTTATTCTTGAGTCAGTTTCAGCATTTGCATATTTCTAAGAATTTATCTATTTCATCTAGATTATCAAATTTGTTGGGATATACTCATTCATAGTATTACTTTATAATCTTTTTTATTTCTGTAGGGTTAGTAGTCAGTCCCCTCTTTCAATCTGATCTTTGTAATTTGTCTTCTCTCTTCTTGGTCAGTCTACCCAAAAGTTGTCAATTTTGTTGGTTGACCTTTTCAAGTAATAAAATTTTAATTTCATTGATTCTCTTGATGTTTTTATATTTTCAATATAATTTATTTGTCCTATAATATTCTTTTCTTCTTTTTTGCTTTATTTGAATTTAGTTTGCTTTCCAAATTTATCTGTAAGCAATGCTTCAGCTACAGTTCATACATTTTATTCCTCTGTGCCTTTATTTTAACTTATCTTAAAGTATTTTCTCAATCCCCGCCTGCAATTTCTTCATTGAACAATTGGTTATCCTGGTGTATTATTTAGTTTCTACATATTTGTGAACTTCCTTCTACTGTTATTATTTTAAATTTTATGTCATTCTAATTAGAACATTCTTTGTATGATTTCAACCTTTGTACAGTGATTGTCTTCTTTTGTGTCCTAACCTATGGTCTATCCTGAAGAATGTTCTTTCACATTGAAAAGAATATGCATTCATTCTGCTCTTTTTAAATGAAGTTTTTTATAGATGTCTATTAGAATAATTTGCTTTATTGTCTTGTTCAATTCTTATTGATCTTTATCTAGTTGGTCTATCTATTTTTCAAAGTGAGCTGTTGAAGCCTTCATATATTATTATTGCATTGTATTTCTTTTTTTCAATTTTGTCAATTTTTACTTCAATTTTGGGACCCTGCTAAGTGAATATAGGTTTATGATTGTCATCTCTTGATGTATTGACCTTTTATGATTATAATTTTTTTGTTTCTCGTCATCATTTGGTGTCGAAGTCTCTGTTATGTGACATTCATATAGTCACTCTACATAGTTTTTGGTTACTGTTTGCCTGATGTATCTTTTCCCATCTTTCTACTTTCAGTTTTTGTGCATGTGTGTATTTGAATCTAAAGTATATGTCTTTACATCTAAATTGTGTCTCTAATAGACAGCATATAGTTGAATCATTTTTTAGTAATTTTTCTGCACTTTGTCTTTAGCTTGTAATATTTATCCATTTATATTTAGTTTAAATTGATGTTATAATTAACACCTGTAATTTCTCTATTTTACATGTGTTTTGATTCCTTTTTTGCATCATTATTGGAACCTAAATTATCTCTTTAAAAGCAGTAATAAAAAGGCTTAACATACTAAGAAAATTACAGATTGACTTTTCTATACTATATACGAGCTTGAGTTTCTTTGAGTTACTCACATTTCCATTGTTCCATTATTCAAATTGTTTATTTCCTAGAAACACCTTGCTGATTATTTAAGCATGGGCCACACATGGGCCAATGCAGACAGATGACGGTGCCACTGAGCTAAGTATTCTCGGAGAAAATGATGGACCAGGGCACATCAAAATATCACTTTCTCCTTGGGGCAGATTGGCATCTGTTAAAGAATGCTGTATAAAGTTCTCTTTAATTAAAATGTGAGCACCTTTCTTCTCTTTGATATAGAGAAACTAGTGTGACAGCCACTTAGGTACCAAGAAATTTACATACTTCCCAAAGCATCAGCATCATTAAGATACTCTGGCCATATGGGATGTGGTGGGAGAATTATTGGTAGTTCAGAAGAAAACATAGGCAGCAAGAATGATAGGAAGTGTGGTAGTGATGAACCACTGAATTTTAGATCTGGCTTGCCTTGTCCCAGTCCCAATCTTAATATTGGGAGGTGGTGGAGGAAGAAAATTATTCCATGGAGCAGCTTTTGACTTGAAGTGATTTGGTTTAATTCCAGGAGACCTGAAGGAGCTCTCACTTTCATCTATTGAAATTTGACTTTTATTTTCCTTCCTCTGAGCATTATGTTCTATAATATTAGCTACTTCAGAGATTGGGGAAAGTAGATCAGACAGATTTTTCTCTTTTTTCCATATCCAAGATAAATCACAATATAAGTTTCTTAAAATCAACTGAAGCAATGGTAGCTGGGTAAATGCAGCTGTCTTTGGACCAAATGGCAGAACATTTGTCACCAACTTTCTACTGCTCCAAAGGAGTTGTGCTAATCTTTGTTTGGCTTTTATTCTTCTTGGCAGTTTTTCTTTTAGGTGTGTTTTTTGGTTTATTGGAAGCTTCAGAAATGTCACCACTTATTAGAGCATGCTTAAATGAAGCCACAGCTTCATTGTCAGCTTTTATCAGGGCTGTGTCACCTGCAACATCAGAATCATCACTCTGGCCTGTGCAGCATGGGAACAGCACTGACTCCTCCTGTGCTGGGGTACTACCACTGCCTTCTTTTCCCCAGCGCCATGGTGATCTCTGCCTAGGGGCCATACATGCTTATTTCTTGGCATGTCTCACAATGTTTAATAAGAACTGGATATTTAGAATAGCTATATTTAACTTTGGTGTTAAGAGTCTCCCCCTTCTTTGTGCTTTGTTGTTGGTGTTGCTGTTTGTTTTCTGAACAGTTCAACTGGCCTAACTCTGTTGAGTCTGCAATGTCTGTTAGGCATGGCAACAGAAGTCTATTGGGTTACTGTAGTCATAATCCAGTGATTAGACAGAAATTTCTATACATACAAATAAATTTGAGAAATCTGCAACATTTCTACAAAGAAAATTTTAACCCATTCTTGAGTGATGTAGATTTTTAAACAAAGAGAACTTCATAATATTTTTGGTTAGGAAGGGTCACTATAGTATAAATATCCACTTTTCTTTAAGTAAATGTATTATCACAATAGCGATAAAAATGCCAAGATAATTTTGGGGACATCTAGACAACCTGAATGTTGAGTTCACATGGAAAAAATACATGAGTAAGGAAAAATTTAAATAAAAGAATAACAGTATAGCCCTGGCTGGTAGCTCAGAGGCTAGGTGCTGACCTGTGAACCTAAAGGTCACTGGTTTGATTCCCAGCCAGGGAACATAACCAGGTTGCAAGCCAGGTCTCCAGCCAGATCTATAGCTGGAGACAGGTGAAAGGCAACCATGCATTGATGTTTTCCTCCCTTTCTTTCTTCCTCCCTGCCTTTCTCTCTAATGAATGAAATCTTAAAAAAAAAAAAAAAAAAAAAGAGTAACAGTATATATAGTTACAGAACTCAAAATAGTATGGTAATATCCCAAATAAATGGGTGGATAGAGCAATGGAACAGAAGTAAAAATCCAGAAAACATGCACTACACATAGGTAGCATCCCATTTACTGGAGAAGAGATGCACAAATTGAGTAAATTATTGAATTATTATTACTGAATAAACTGTTTTTTAAAAAAGGATAGCTATATAAAAAATTATAATACTGTTGGAGTGTCAGGAGCTCTTAGGTAAGATAGAAAGTTCATAAATCATAAAAATATAAAGACTGAAATATTATTTTGTATATTTTGCATAAGTAGCATGATCAGAAAAAAAATCACCATTGGTCAAATTAAAATATTAACTAAAAACTTGTAGAAAACTTTTCACCATTTGTGATTTTTATAACATATACAAGAGGTAAAAGTTCAATAATCCAATAAAAATTAAGAATATAAAGAAGAGTTCAAAGAAAAAGAAATATGAGTGGCTCTTATGTAGGTGGCTAGGCATTCATCTCACTCATGATGAGAGAAGTATAAATAAATGCAACAATAAATATCATATTTTACCTATCAGATTGGCAAGGAGCAACATTTCATAACACTCATGTGAGTATGGGTGTGAGAAAACTGGCATGTTACAGGTGGGAGTGTGAATTAGGACAGCTCTTACTGATCACAGCCTGGAAATATTTATACAAATTACTAAAACAAATACCTTTTAGTTTAAAACTATACCTTTAAAAATGTATTCAACAAATAAATGCATATGTACATTTGTGAAATAACATATCTACCAAGTTATTGTTAATAATAGAAGAAAAACAACTTTAATATCTGCCTATAGGAGGCTAAATAAATTAAGTATTAAAGGATGCTACACAACAATAAAAGAAAAGAAAGAACTGAAAAAAGGAAAAAAGAGAGTACAAACAAAAAGAAAAGAAGCACTGTATATATTAGTAAGGAAAGATCTTCAAGAAATATTTGAGATATTAAAATGTCAAAATGTAGGATTTAGTATGTATAGGTTGTGCCACCATTTATGTAAAAAGGGAAAATAAAAAATGTTTTTATTGCTTCTACATCTGAGAAGATGCAGAAAAGCATTAATTGTCTGTAGGGAGGGGGGCTACAATTGTGTAGAGCTTATGCAACCTAAATTTTAAACACTATTAATACATTATTTAATTAAAATATAAATATAAAAATCCTTAGCCCTGGCTGGCGGCACAGTGGATAAGGCACCGGCCTACAAACCCACAGGTCACTGGTTCAATTCCCAGTCAGGGCACATGACCAGGTTGCAGCCAGGTCCGTAGCTGGAGGCAAGTGAAAGGCAACCACACATTGATGTTTCTCTCCCTCTCTGCCTCTCTCCCTTCCTCTCTCTCTGGAAATAATAAATAAAATCTTTTTTAAAAATCCTTAACAATTACAACCACCATGAAAACAAAAATTGGAAAGAAAAATAAAATCACCTTAGAAATGAAAGTATATTAAGCCAGTCAGAGAAAGACAAATACCATACAATTTCACTCATATGTGGAATCTAATGAACAAACTGAACTAACAAGCAAAATAGAGGCAGACTCATAGATAGAGAGCAGATGACAACTAAGCATGGGTGGGAGGGATGCTGGGGGTTGGAAGGATTGAGCTAAAAGGAAAAGAGACTCATGGACATGGACAACAGTGTGGTAATTGCTGAAGGGAGGGGGGGGGGTGGTTTAAGGGTACAAAATGGTAATGGAAAAATATAATAAAAAAGAAATAAAGTATATCTTGGAAGCAGATACAATTATAGACATAGCTAAAAGCAAGCAAGGATAGGCACAAATGAGCAAAAATAAGTAGAAACAGAAAATTTCAAAAAATTAGCAGGAAAATATTAAAAACTTTGAGGCATCAGCAGACATAAAACTAAACTCCAGTAAAAGACAAAATTTTCACCAACACATTCAGAGAAAAAAAATTTTGGAATAGTTAAAGACACTGTAACAGTTGAGAACAGAATCTGTCACAGGCAAAACTGATGCTGATTGACCAAGTCTTTCTTAAGAAAAGTTTTTGAATATAATCGTATCAGCACTATCTCCTATGAGCCTTTCACAAAGTAAAAAAAAAAAATAGAGTCTGATAATTAAGGAGAAAAAACAGTATGGTTGGATTCAAATTTCACCAATGCTAGTAACTGTGGAGCAGTATCTGCAAAGTTTCAATGGAAAGAAACATCATCATCATATTTTATGTCCAGCTATACCACAGTGCAATAATAAAAACCAAGGAAAATATTTTTAAACATACAAGAAATCAAGAAATATTGTTTTCATAAACATTCTTATAAAAACTCCTGGAGGAAAGACTTCAGCCAACCAAAATATGAATTTAGAAGTCAGGATAAATGGAGTTGTGTTGAGCAGTGAATCCATTTAAACATTCAACTAATGCTAACAATGGTGGGAATTATGCTTATGGAACTGAGTATGAAAATTTTACACCATGAAACTGTAGAAATGTTACAACTAATAAAAGCAGAAGGGTGGGAAAATGTAGGAAGTAGCATATGTTGTTAAAATGGCTTGTAGGAGGTCATATTTTATAATGTTTTGAAAAGTGGACTGTGTCAATATGGTGAACTTGGTGGAGAAAAATAAGCCTGGGACAGGACTTGCTCTAATATTAGCATATTGAGAAGACTTCTTCTCCCTTTTGTTGGTGCATAATTTTAAAAATTTTGCATGTGATTCTCTAATATTTTCCATAGGATCTGTTGATAATAGAAGCCAAACAATCAGGGCATCTGCTTATGTCAGATGTCTAGTGACGAGACCTACACTAAAAAGAGATTTATCTCTTACAAAACATATTTAAGGCTAGAATGATCACATGATCCAGCACCTCCACTTCTGGGTATATACCAAAATGATTAAAAGCAGGTCCTTGAAAATACATTTTTTATATCTATGTTCATAGCAGTGTTATTTACAATAGCTAAAATGTGGAGTAACCCAAGTATTTATGGACAGATTACTAGATTAAGAAATGTGGTCTATAGATACGATGAAATACTACCCAGTCTTGAAAAGAAGGAAAATGCTCATATATGCTATAATAAGGATAAATCTTAAGGAAATTATGCTGAGTAAAATAAGCCACTCACAAAACAACACAAATACCTTATGATTGTACTTATAAAAGTTACTTCTAATAGTCAAAATTACAGATAAAAAAGTAAATTGTTCATTACCAGGGGCTGGGGAGAAGGCATGATGTGGAGTTATTGTTTAATGTATATAGTTTGAGTTTTATAAGATGCAAAGGTTAATGGAGATGAATAATAATGAAGCCTGTACAATATTATGAATATTTTTAATACTGCTGAACTGTATACTTAAAATGGTTAAGATGGTAAATGTTATGTTATTTATATTTTACCGTAATAAAAAATATTGGAAAAAGAAAGTTCAGAGTTAGACTGTTATATAGGGTGGGGCAAAAGTAGGTTTATGGTTGTTCATGTAGAAAATAATATAATAATTAATAATATAGCAATAAATTGTATGTTTGTGTACTCACAACTGTAAACCTACTTTTGCCTCACCCTGTGTTTGTTAAGGTTTCTAGCTGGAAACGTCAAAATCCCCTCTACCTAGTTGTACAAGGATCACTCATCAGACTGAAATTACAAACTTCCAAACAATATCCTATAATGGCTTGGTAAGGGAGTTGCTGCCACCATCCCCAGACTGCTGTGTGACAGCAATTTATAAGCTATTCAGCTACTGGTTTTTACATGTGGTAAGGATGCATTTCTGGCTCAGATGTTGGGTATTTCTTGGTTCTGGATATCAATTAATAGGCACCAGTGCTTAAGGCAAATCCAGATGAAATGCCCAGGTGTACCTCAGAAACCTCATATATCTTCTAACCCTTAGAGGTTACCCTTTACTTTAATAGTCAACAAGATGGATCAGATCTCTGTGGGAAATCTCACTTATTTCCAAGTTCTTCCAGTCATACTGTTCTGCAGTCTGCTTCATACTTTGCTCCAGTACTTCTCAGTATCTTCCTTCTTGACTTATCCTCCTATTCTTACATTACTTTTATGTAGCACTAACCCAACATCATGTGTGTAGAAGTGTCTTTTATGAAGGTTTGACAATAGTAGAGGTAATTATAGCACAGAGCAGAAAATAAGTCTACTATTAACCCAAGGCTACTGGTGTAGAGAACAGTTTTTACTAAAGGTTTGTGATTAGGTAGAATCAATAAAGCAGAATTAACTTCAAATTTGATGTCAGGCATTACCACAGTGGACATGTAATAGCATCGTCCATCTTGGGAGACTCTCACAGGTCACATCTTTCTCTCTGCTGCCACCTCCTTCATGTTAACTGGTGTTCTTCTTTTCCTAGTTGCTACTTATCCCTCTTGTTTATGTTCTTATGCCTGAACTACCAATAGAAACTTAATTTCCCTACTTGATTATTTATTATTTTTTTGGTTTTATAGTTTCTTCCAGATAATGTCTTGGGTAGAAGTTTTATTTTTCACACCAAAGTAGATCCATTGAATTATTATTTTTTTAATCTTTCTTCCTTATGCAAATTACACTGTCCTACCTTTGTTAGTAAAAATTCTATCTCATGAATTTTAAAATAATATAGCCACTTTGTACCCTTTGATTATAGGAAAATTTAATGGTGGAGATTGAAATGGGACAAAAAGTAGAGAAAAGATAAAAATTTAGATTTGATTTTAATGAAAAGAATAAACATATATTTTTTTACCTGTATACCCAATATTTGTACCAAATTCACTAGAAATCATTTACGGGTTTCACTTATTCCTTGGATTCTGGAAATCAAAACTATATTCATTCCTTTTTTATCTGATTTTTACATAGGTCACCATTTTTTCTTGGATCTGACATCATAGCATCTTCAAATAAAGTCCTTGCCACATTTCTTTTTATATTCATAGACTGCCAAAACTATAAAATAAAATTTAAAAAAAGCATCACCATCAGCATCCACATTTTGATAGTTCTCTAAGAAAGGCCTGAAGAATGGAGCACTCAGTACATTGGCAGTGAAATGGGACTTTCCCCCCTAAAAGCCAGCAATAGTTCCTATGATAGAAATGGAAGCTGCTCTTTATTTACTATGGGGCCAGGAAGTAGACAGGTTATGCTTAATGATTCTTAACTATTTCCTTGTTTCACATAAACTGACCCTGCAGTAGACTAAAAACCATTGCCCAAGCATCAGCAGATTATAGAGACTAATATAATTGTTTATTTATTACGTATGTGTATTTTCTTTATTTATTACTTTAGTGAGAGGAAAAGTGTGATGTTCTGAAGGTTCATTTTCCCCAGTTTCAGTAGTTTGGCTGAAGGTTGGTTCAGTAGGTTTGAATTAGATTTATCAAAAGTAGAATGCCAATCAGTCTCAGAAGGCATCATTTTCAAACATGGCTACTTTTCCAACCAATGCTACATAAATACATGACTGGTGAGGGACCCTCTCTACTAGAGCATTAGCCATAGGATGTCATAAAGATCATTTACGACTGCTTTAACCAGCAGGGCCAGAGTTCAGATGATTGCTTGCACTCTAGTACTTCTCTGCTTGTAATTCATCCTCACCCCCAATAAATTCCATATTTCTACTATGTGACATCAGTGGTTTGTATCTGTCCCCTCTTTGTTTCACAAAGACATTTGTGACATTTGTTCTACAAGTTCTACTGAGTGCCTACTGTGTGCCAGGCACTGTTTTAATTCTTGAGTGACATCAGTGAACAAAGTAAAGAGGTTTGTCCTTCTTGGGGTTACATTCTAGTAGTAGTAGTTGGTAAGGAGAGAGAAAATAATGATAAATATGATATGTAAGTTATATAATAGTTTAAAAAGTAAAAATGCTTATGGAAAGCAAAAATGTAGAATAGGGTACGCAAGGATCATTTGTTGATGTTAGAGGTAGAGAACAGTTGTTGACATTTTTTTCATCCATGTATCCCTAGCACAGCGCCCAACATGTATTGTCGTAGGTGGCTAAAAATGTTTTGTTGAATTAAGTTTTCTGATGCAATTTAGATTATACAAAGTGATTTGTCAGGTGTTACATATAAGTCACATTACTTCAGCACTTTTCCGACTCAAGGACATTGCTCTGTTTCTGCAAAGAAAAAAAAAATACCTGGCATATGCTCACTTTAAGGAAATCTCATTAAAAAATAATGTTCTATGCCATCACCTTCAATTTAGTTAATGTCTCCATTGAAGACTGGGTCACTGGGCTGTTTCTGGAATCTGGAAAAATACAGCATGCACTCTAAGAACAGTTGGACATCAGATACTCAGAAATGGAGGATACAAAAAACCATCAAGTCTATATTTCAATGGACATAGTTCCTCTGAACAGAAAAGAAAGCAGAACAAATTCTGCAGAGAATCAGGATGTTTCTTTATATACTACCATTGAAGACTAAATTCTGTTTGAATTCTGACAATGAAGAGATATTACTCCTGTTCCTAATCTTCACCTTTATATAAGCTGGTACATCTTTCTTTATGAAGATGTTAGCAGACAGCCCAGTCAGCTTCTGTTTTAATTAGAGGAGAGGTAGGTTGGCCTGGAATTCAGTCATTTAAAAATGATAAAAATCTACTTTGCTGAAAGTAAAATATGACCAGTTTAAACCAGAGAAAAAGGTCTGCTGTGTTTGGGCATTTTCCTGGGCTGCATGGTCAAATCCATGGGTCGGCCACGTCCTGCTTGGCAGTCAGTAGGCAAGAGAGAAAGAGCATTAAATGTCACACCCAGTGTTTCAGACTTCAGAACTGGAAATAGCAGATGTTTCTTCCCCTGAGAACCAGTTTATGAGAAATATATCTTATGCCTATTTCTCACTGTAAGGGAGGCTGGGAAGTAGAGCGTAGAAGTGTAGTGATGGGCTAACTTATGCGGAGAAAAAAGGAGCATATATTTTGATTGATAATTTGCAGTTTCCCCCACCATTTCTGAATCAGTAAGATGTAACAAAGAGTGTTTGTTTGTAATACATTCATGTATGTGGGAAGGACATTACATAAGCATGACAAGACAAAGCAACATCTTTCATCTCATCCCCAGTGTCCCCTGGATGTTCTTAGAAAGCAAATGAATAATTAGAAAGCTCTAGTACTAACAGTGTAAGTAGCTAGTTAAATGATGCTGATTCTCAGATGAACCATGTGAGGATCATGAGAAGGTGCTGCCCATGACAGAATAAGCTCAGAAAATCACAATATACAAAAATACCTTCTCATGTGACATCATTTCTTTCATTTGGAAATTTCTCAAAGTCCTTGATGCTATGCCTATCAATGTAGAGGCCAACAGAAATAATTTTTTCTTTTCAAAGGAACGGGTAAAAATTACTGTCAACTTTATCCTGTTTATATTGCTATTATTTATGTTGGTATTTATAAGGTGTTTTAAGAATGAAAAGAAAGTTTTGCAAAAAATATAGCAGGAATTCATATGGCTCAATTCTGAATTCTATTTCTGGCAGACAAGTTATTTCTTGCCTCTAAAGTAGCCTCACTATCTTTTTCCCTAAAAATTACCTTCAGAAGGAAATAGGGACTTTCATTGATCTCTGGCTGGGAATACTGCAGATGACCTGGTTCAATAGCAAAGATCAAAATCAGAAAGGACCAGTTTGGCAGCTTAGAGATGGGTCCTTTGGAACAGGTGGGTCAAAAATCTGACCAGAAGATAACCCACCAGCTTCTTTCATTTTTTTCCCCATTATTAAATCCATAAGATTTTAATCTGGAACCACCAAATGGAAGTATGCATTCAAAATAATCATATACAGAGAAAAGATATAAAGCCAACTATAAAGCCTATATATATTAAAAGTAGAGGTGGTATCCAGGTTATTTTATTAACATCTTTTGGCTCAGAATTTCTATAAGAGTAAAAAATCTATTTTTATAGGCAACTTTATATTGGGCAAACAAAATGATCTTCAAAGGAGCAAATAACATATTTGTGGAATATAAGAAATGTAGTAGCAAAGCAATATCACTAGACTAGTTCTAGTTTATGGACATTAGTGAGTAATTCATCTCCCTGGAGTTCCCTCTTTGGTAAAATGGGAGACAACTATGCTTGGTTTCCATAGATATCATGACAATCCAATGAGGTAAGACAAGAGAATATGTTCCTATAAAGCATAAAATGTTGCACACATAATAAGTTTGGTATTTGTTATTTTGCTGTGACTCTAGGGCCAATGACATCTTAATCATATGATTGCTCATCCCTGATTTGCTTTCACTCCTGAAAGTAACTTTCAAACATATCCCTTGATTCAACTAGCTCATTTCCACTCCTCTCACCTGATATTCCTGTTTTGTCTATATTACCCCCAAAAATTCCTATTTCTCTTATTCCCCAAATACCAATGCTGTCACCATCTCTGTCCCCACCAGATAAGGACCACTATCTATGTGTGTTCCCTTGTTAATCTATTGACCTTTAAGAACAGTTATATTTCATTAAGAGGGCATATGCTATGAGGCAAACATTTCCACTGGTTTAATTTTAGCTGCAAGGGAGAGAAGGGAGGTGCATCACAAAAACAGGTCACATACACAGAGGAAGAAAGACACTCCACAGCACATTCCTCTGGTATCATCTGGTATTTAATTTTCTGCAGTGAAGAACTATGTTGTACTGATTTTATGGAAAGTACAGAAAGAGATAAAACAATAGAATATTTCAGCACTTTTTCCAGGAGCACTGGGAGCACGAAATATGAATCAGCTTGAATAGATTGCTTTCACAAGGTACTTATTAGGATCCCAGTTCTACCAGTTTTTAACTAAGTAACTTTGGGCACATCAAAAGCTTTTTGAACCTCATTTTCCTTCGATGTTTGGAGGGGATTATTATGAGGATTAAATATAGTTCTGCATGTAAAGAGCTCTGGTATAAACTCAGTGCTAAATAAATATTATTTACTTATACATTTATAAATAATAAATATTATTTATTTATGAATCTATAGCTAGCTCTAAGTGGAATTTGGCCATTTGCCTTTACTGAGATAGAGAACTGAAAGAAAAGGCACACTATTTATTTGCTAAAAACTTAAGCCTTGGATACATAGAGTCTTAAGTGTACTAGAGTTCAAACTCCCAGGAAAGCAAGATTTCCTTCTAGATCATCCATCACTGGCAGATATCCAGTCTCTGAACTCAACAAAGGACAGGATGCTCATTAGCTATCAAAGCAGTTCATTCCTTTCAACAACAGTTCTTTTAGCTATAGCTTGCCTACAATCCATTGAAATCTACCTTTCCATAAATTCTACTCATAAATCCTATGTCTTCTTATTATGATCTTAAAGATAAAGCTGCATCACCATAAAATGCTTATTAAAAGAAGGAAAACAATATTATGTCAGACTTAGGAGTTCTCTTATTTTATTTCTTAAATTGATTCTGTTTCCTAGCCTACATTACTCTGATTTGGTTTTCACCCCTCCCTCCCTCCCTCCCTCCTTCTTTCCTTTCTTTTTCATTGTTCGTTCTTTATTCCTTCCTTTAAAAAAAAATGTGTAGGAACCAGATTTAATCACAGTATTATATGTGTGGGTCAAATGCAATGAATCCCTTTTCTTTTTAATTGGTACACTATGCATTTATAAATGTGAACTGAGTTTGCAGCCTGTATTTACCTTTTACTTCAGAGCAACACATGCTTTTTATTCAAACTAAGATGCTCTGAAGAAAGGAAAGATGTGCTAATAGCAGTTACACTTGGAAAAAAAAGATAAAATGGCATTATTAAGGCTAACTAGGACAAAGTTATCCTACATCAAAAGGGTCCTCATGTTCCATTGTATTTTCTTTCTCATTATTTGTTTTAATTATCATCTAAACATTCTTTTCCCTAGTTTACTCTGGTATTTCAGGATTTTTTTTTTTTTTAAGTTAAGGAGTAAAGGTGTACTGGTGGTTGGGGAACAGGTCTTCTGTGACATGCTGACATCATCGATAATCTCTAGGGAGTCACTTTGAGGGTTTCTCTCAATGCATCCCTTATTTCTGGTCCCACATCCCTTATTTCTGAGGCCTCAAATATCTTAACCCCATCCACCACTTAATACCAAGTACTATGTTCCATGGGATTTTTTTTCAATGTATACTTGCCTTTCACCTGCCTTCAGCTACGGACCTGGCTGGAGACCTGGCTTGCAACCTGGTTATATGCCCTGGTTGGGAATCAAACCAGCAACCTTTGGGTTCATAGGCCAGTGGCTTATCCACTGCACCACCAGCTGAGGTTTGTTCCATGGAATTTTATGCAATGGTGTAAGTCTTATTCTATTGCCTTATATTCTTTAAACCAGTTCCAAAACATACATTTTTGGTAAACACAATGTTAATTGCCCTATTTAAAATCTTACTAACACACCAGGTTTGTGTACTTTCCTGTATAAATTTTAAGTGTGCTTTACTGTAGTAGTCTATGTACATTAAAATGTAATCATCTGAGACTGTTAATATGACCCTGGTGTTGTTCCTTGCTACTTTTCCTTTAAATTAACCCTACATATATTTATATCTGCTGCTTTTGATTATTCTCAGTTGTATTAATTTATCTGAATAATTATCTCTCTTTTCCAAATTTCAAGTTAACACTTTCAGATCAGGTCATCATGCCTACAAGCTATTATACCAAATTGGATTTGTTTAATGATTTATATATTGCAAACTTTTTGTCATATTAGCATTTGAGTGGTCCAACAACTTGTTAGAAAGGCTGGAGTATAATTATCAATTCTTTATAGAGGAGGAAATGGATGGCATAAAAGCCATTTTTATTTCTATCCCAGTGTTTCTTCAACACTTCATCTCTTTACCTATGTTTTCATACTGAATGAAATGTTTCTGAGAAGAACAAGTAGTTATTCAATATTATCTGAATATTTTATTAAGTCAGCCAGGAGACTCAATTTGAAGAAAATTTGCAAATCTTACCTTTGTCTCCATGTTTTTATCATTCTGTCCATGAAATTATAATCACCAGATATAGATTCTTTTTTTCCAATATATATATTTTTTTGCCTTATCACTTGTCCCCTTTATTATTCAGTTCAAGTGAATAAGCAAAATTGGTGCAGGTGGATGGGTTTAGAAAGAATAAGCAAGCTCCCCAGCAGAGGTTGCACATTATTACACTTCTACATGTTGTTAGACCCATGAACAACTCTAAACTCCTGTGAGGACTACCAATCATTACTAGACTAATGAACACACCTCATCTCATTTCAAAAGTAGCCTGAGCTTGTGAATCATTCTTATATTCTGTGAAGCCAGCAACATATTTCTTTTGAAAGTACTGGTTCACCTTATTTGGAATGCTTCTTCTGCCCAAAATGTGCATTCAATGTGGATTCAATGATGTAGTTCTTTCCCTCTTTTCCTGTTACATTATTCTGTTCTCCAAAGTCTTGAGGTTAGGTTCACTCCTTTCAGCTCATTTTTTGGGTCATTTTTTCTGCTTTCACAGAAGCCATGCTTCATACTTTCAAAAATGGAAAGCTTCCCTTTAAGTTTCTTTATTTATCTATGCTCCAGCAGATCTTTTATCTATAGTGCAAATTATAATGTAACTCCTCCCTTTCCTTCCTTCTGTCCAGGACTACATGTTTGTAATGAGGATGAGTACTAGAGATAACTGGGCCTCGTCATAGAAGACCTTTCATCTGAATGTTCCAAACTCTTTTCTTACTTTTACTTTTCCATTACTTTGCTGTCACTGTTTGGTTTTGATCTCTGGCAAGATTGGAGCCCCAGAAAGAGAAATAATACCATGTTATCTCAGGCACAATACATTCAAGATTACTCCTTAAATCGCACCAGGACTAATCTTGATCCGTGAAAAGTGAACAGTGTGTCCTCGGATCAAGAGTTCAAATCCCAGCTCTCACAAATTAGCCATGTGACCTTGGGCTTGCCACTTGATCCTCAAGAGCATCAGATTCTTCACCCACTTAAAGTGAAGTGGTTGAACAAGCAGTTCCCCAAGATTGTCTCTTCCAATTTTGACATTAGCTTTTTCCATCCATGAATAAGGTATTTCCTGAGGGGCTTTTAGTATCACACAGTAGTCCTCTCTCCTTGGTTGGGAATGATAGGCTTGATGACCAGGAGATGGTAACTGATTTTCAGTGGTGGCGTTGTTTATAAGAAAATGATTGACTTCTTTTCACCTCTTAACAACTGCATGAACAGCCTTTATTTTATCTTAATATTTATTTCACACATTCCTCTTTAGAGTATTAAATGCATAAAAAGTCACTTAGGTTGAATAGATAATTGTTTTTTAACTTTTACATTTATAACTCACCATTGAGATTCTGCACCTTTAGAAGATTTGTGGATTTCAATAGTGTTCAGAATTTGTGTTTGCGAATACACTTGCCCACGATGAACTCTGGGTACCTTCAGGATAAGAAATATGCAACTATTAAAGATAAAAGTCTCATCTAATTTTAGGTGGTTCCGTCTCCTAGTTATCATAAGTGTTCTTTTTCCCCAAATGCCCAATATTTCTTAAGGCCCAATATTTCATAAGCCCTGCAGCATTGCTGTGAGATGGATAACAACCCAATTTATATTTCATAGCTACTAAAACTGAAGAAGAGAGAAAGTATGTGATCTACCAGCACTCCTGCAGCCCAGGAAGGGACAGCAGAATAAAGATGAAGATAAGAAATAAACTAATTCTTCTGTGATTCTCTTTTGCTGATGATCAGAGCACCGTAGGGCTGAAAGATTCTCTGAGAAACTCATAGCCTCTTTGAAGGAAAGCCAATGTGCACATTTATCCTGACTATGATCCATACCAATGTTTAACATTCTTCATTACTAGAATGTCCTTCCTCACACTTCGCCATCATCTCCATCATACTCTAGTGTGAGTCATGCCATACTTGATCCAAGCAGCAGCCTTCTGACTAAATTGTTACTAGGCTGTTACCAGTAATTCCTCTCCCATAGTTTCTCTTCATGCCCAGCTTTGGCCCAAATTCATTCTACAGTCTATGTCTAGTGATCTTGATTAAGTAAAGTGCAAAGTTACTTCCTATTTCCCAGTTTCTTAGTGCATCAGGTCTATGATTTTTGGCCAGACTTCCAAGGCTGCCCCAAGTTGGACCCTGATCCATTAGCCAACCATCATTTTTCTATCTTAACCCAAGACTATATAAACAGATCTTTTTTGCTTTCATTAAGATGTAGCTTTGCTTTTGCACCTTCTGCTTTCCATTCAGAGTTTGCTCTCTGGTTTAAAAATCTATTTATCCAAATCCTATTCCTCTCATGCCTTCCTTGAAAACTTTGTTGACTGCTGCAGCAATGGCAATCTCTTTACTGTGTTAACACTGTCTTTATGGTTAGTATTACAGACAATTGTTCCCTCTGTCTTGTCTGTCACTATAGTCTATCTAGACTATTAAGCTTCCTCAAGTGCTGTGATTATGTCTTCTCCTGACCAGTAGCACAAAGCACAGTAAATAAAAATTATAAACAAAATGACAAAATCAAGTTCTCAATTAGTACTCATTGGTTCTTTGAAAATTTTAGGTAATTGGAGTTGTTAATTATGTATGTGTGTATAGTTATGACTGGATTTATTACTTTGGGGGATAAGGAGAGGAGTATATTTAGGTCTGAGGATTTTTTTTGAGGATAATTTATTCTCATTTAGCACCTGAATTTCAAATGCCACCCAGTGTATTTCTTGCTTTAACTACAAGTTGTTTTGCTACCTTAGAGCAGCATCTTCCTTGTTGAGATGGTACGATATTTGATTTTGCTACCTTAGAGCAGCATCTTCCTTGTTGAGATGGTACGATATTTGATATCTACTCTGATTACCTTCTCATGCTCTGAGCACCCTAGGCCCTTATCTTTCATTGTCTACAATGCAGGACTAAATCTTAAATTTGGGCACTGTGTGAACTGAAATGGCATATAACCAATATTCATATTTCATATGACTGAATTCATTTGAAAATATTTACATAATAATGTAAAGTAAAAAAATGTTGAAGATCGGAAAGATGTGAACAGACTTTACCACAGAGGCAAATTAGGCAGTTTTCATTTGCTAAGTATTATTTTGATTTAGAAGTTATATAATATTAAAAAATTTTCTCTTCTACATCAAAAGCTCCATGTTGTTGGTGAAAACAATGATAAATTTATTAAACCTACAAACATCTTATAAGGTTCTTTACTCCTTCCTTTTTTCCCTTCTGAAACTGTTGTTATGACTCTTGTTATAATCATTATTAGACAGTTATGATTTTAATCCCTATGCCTGCTTTCATCTCCACAGAGCACTATCTGTGTTGGAACAAAGTCACTGGTCAAATAATGAGTCCAGATGAAAATGACATGATATTGTGAAGTCATCTTCTTCAGATAAGATTTGATCGGACTCCTTTTTCCTTGGAAAGATTTTATGTGGTACTGTGAGGCCTGTTAATCTTTCTGCCTCATCTTGAGGCAGGAAATAATTAATACAACATGGAGGGAGAGCCTGGTGAGCTGGGCAGAATGAAATCTGACACCTAGTGAAATGTGCTTCCTTCCCAGTTTCAGCCCTAGCGTGAAATTTCCCAAGGTTCATAGAAGGGTTCATCAAATCTTGGCAAAGCTCTTATAAATGGGGCAGTGTCAGATTCCAAAAGTAATGTGAAAGTTTTACCTGGCTTCAAGTTTCAAGTGCTAAAAGTTTCAGCAATCCAAGCAAGAAGGCTCCTTGCTATAGCAATAAAAATCCTACTTTCTTATTTTGGATAACTTATTGGAAGAGACAACTGAATGAGAATAAAACTTGCAGGGAGACACATATCATAGCAACCCATCCAGCCTCATTCAGAACATGCAGGAGTTTTCAATGGCCCTGGATGCTATCACTGCACCAACAATTTCACATTGTTCATTATCACATTGTATCATAAAGTTCCCACATTCAAAGCCAGGCTAGGGGGAAAATACTCTCCTCGGGGGATTTGGGAAAGTTCACAGGAGAAAGAAGAATGCTTAGGACATTTCCTATCAAGTTCCAAAGAGTAGAAAAGAAAGTACAATGATAAGAATCAAGAAAAATCCCTAGAATATTGTTCATGAAATGAGTTCTAGCAGGTTGTAAAAGTGAAGAAAGAAGTCACATTTTCAAGTTCTAATAGTAGTTCTGCACTTTGAAATCAAAAAGCTAGAAAATCTTGTCCTAATCTGAGCAAACTCAGTGTCTGATATACCACGTGCATTTTAAAAATATCCTTGCAAAACCTTCATACATCAATTTAGGACCAAAAGGGTTGCTTCACCCAGTTCTGGGTCGAGGGCAGGCAGGCTGATTGCAGTCCTGCTAAGTCAGGCATGGGGAGCTGCCTTCTCAGCACTGGAGATACACTCCACCAGGACTGAAATCATTATAGCCCTCATGATAAAATTTCCAATTTAATTAACACAAAGGCATTTGAACAGTTTCTAGTGTTTTGTAATCTTCTTCTGAGTACCATATAATCAAGGACATTCAACTGGAACAGAATTAGACTACTTTAAGGACACCCCAAACAAACACATACATGCTGAAGTTATTTAATCAACGTGCTGAGAGATGGATGTGGTTAAGATGACGAACATAGTTTCTCCATAGTGTTTTTGATTGAAAGGAGTGTTCCTATAGAGATATTGATCTCTGGGATATATAGAAACACTGGGGATTAAAATCACATTGATTATTACTAACTACTCCTGCTTTTTCATGGAAAGCAACACAAAGTCCATTGGATAAGGTCTTTAGGCACACATCAAAGACCATTTTCCCAATTCATCATGGAAAAAAATGTTGTTACCAAATCTATCTTTTCAATTACTCCCATATCATAGGTAGCAACTGCTGTTAGCAGTGACACATGCTAACATGAAGAGTGATGATAGCTTATGGTATGTGGGTCCCTTTGATAATGAAGCTCTCTGAAATTGTAATTGATTCCTGGCTCCAAGTAAAAACAAAACATTTTTGAGATCAATGTCCCCCAAAATTTTCTAAGGCCACATCTAAAATAGCACAATAAAAAATTATAAATTTACCCTAGTCATGGTTATTAAAAATTAATTTCCAAAATATCCCTGAGGAAATCACATCTTTTAATACAAATACCAGGGAATCATTATTCTTATTTCAATAAGAGTCCTGATTTTAAAGTACTAGGTAGTATTCTGTTTGGGTTAGTGGTAAATGGAGTTTACTACCTGAGAAAACTCAGAATCTGTTCTACAATGCACTAACCTTGGTGTTTTCCTCTGGGAAGAAAGAAAGAAGGTTGTGATTCAGAGCTTGAATTGACTTGTAATACAAATACGAGGATCAATTCCCAGCAAACAGTGATGGTTCCTTTTAGGCAACATCCAGATGATTGGTGGCCCCATTGGGTGAGATGATTCTTTGACTTAAGAGAAGAAAGTACACTCCTAAGGGCCTAGGAAGAGCTGATTCATGTCAGCACAGGAATGAGTGATGTGACCAAGTCTGAGTTACAACAGGATTTTCTCTAATGCCAGATCCTTGACCCAGTAGCGACAAAGCTACATTTTTCTCCAGAAAGTCAGAGAGCGGAAAACTCAGTATTTTCCTAGAGGGGACAGTTTAGTATCCCACTAAGCTGAGAGTAAAATGAACATGCCAATTCCTCCTGCTTAAACCATCCACTGACATGGGACTGAAGAATTGCTCAAGGAAATTAATGGCAGACACTTAAAATAAAAACTAAGTGGAAAGTATGCACTGAGGGAGAGGCAGCCTGAAATGTATGGCCGTAGAAAGTCCTTTAATCAAAGAGTCTAGCTGTATTTTTAAAAGATTGGATAACTTTATGATCAATAACAATATTTGTAAGCCTGCATGCTGAAATGACGAAAGCAAATCTCACGTCTCAAAGTCTGTGCTCTCTGCTGCAGGTGCGTGTGGGGAATGTTTCCATTACACACATCGTTATAAACCAGCTCAGGCGAAATTGCCGTCTATTGCTGCTTTTACTGAAGCATGAGGAATCGGTCACTGCAAGTGGCCTAAGACTAAGTTGAATGTCTGACAGGGAGATTGTCTGGGCTCTTTTCCCATTAGTTATTCAAAAATTGAGGGGCTACGTCTGTGTGGTAGTGGGTGGGGTATCAGATGAGGAAAGCAACATGTTTTGAGGAGCTGGTTTCCTCACATTTGAACAATTTGAAGCTGACAACCATATTTCCATTACCCGTTGGTTTAAGGGTGAGAGAAGAAAGGCCAATGCCAAAGGATGATGTCAGCTAAATGCCGGCGGTTTAACAAGTGATGGAGAGCCCAGGGGCTCGTTCGGTTTTCAATACGCGTTGGTGTGAGCGCACAACTCACTCAAATCCCCATCATTTCAGCATGTAATGCCAGTTTTCTGCGGTGGAATTATGAACTTTACTTTAAAAATCTCATAAAAATGTTGAAGGAAATTTAATGTAAAAAGAAGAACACACAAATAACAAGAGGAATAGTCATTATCCCTTAAAGACTTGAGTCTAACTTGGTCCATTTGGAGACTGAGCCCAAGACACTTTATTATTGAACAGCCCGAGGGGCTTTATTATGAGGAAGTTTGATTCGTTAGGTCATATCATTCCAGATACCAAGGACAGAACAACACTGAGGCTGACTGTGATATAACTATTCCTTCCCCAATTGTAGAAAAGGGATGTCTGATTTATAGAGTAGTTTTATAAAGTATTAGTTGAGTTGTTTTTAAACAGGCTGATACAATAACCATATAACTAAAGGATTCAGCCTTCCAATGAGGGGGTTCTAGGCTTCTTAGCCAGTGTGACTTCTTACCTATTCAAGTCTTTTATAATCTGAAATAGCATGACTACCAAATGGTGTCTAGTAAGCACCAACATGTCAGGCATTTTAAAATTAATCATTAATCATTAACCCACAGAACTATAAATAGAGGCTATTTATTTATTCAGTTGAGATCACTGTAGGGGAAAAAAAGAGTGGATGCTTTCTTTAGCTAACCTCTGCAGCCAAAACATGGCTAAATTAAAAAAAAAAAAAAAAAAAAAAAAAAGATCACCTTTAGACTTCTTAACAGAAGTATGTGGTTTCATTCTCTTGTCACTCTATTGAAACATTTAAGGGACACCAGACTGGAACTTACTCCTCCCAGGAGCCTCACCAGGTGCCATGCCTGGGTGGAGAGCAGTGAAGTAGCCTTTGTCTCTTTTATGAAGAATATTGCGCTCACATCACAATATTCACATTACAGGTGAGCTGTGTGGAAATGCGAAAGTGTTCCCTTAATGTCTCCCACCTGGCAACAAAAAACACTCAGTAGTCATTCCCATCCATCCCATGCTGAGTCGAACATTAGTAAGGTGATGCCTCTAAGTTCTCCGAGGGGTCAGGGAGAAAGGCACAGTGGGAGAGGGTTTGTTATTATAATTTCCGAGACCTCCTGTCTCCAGCCAGCTTAAAGGCTTAGGGTCCCGAGGTGGTGCTGTAATAGCAGCACTAATAACGCGCAGTTGCGGCACATCTCACGTGAGGCACTCTGCAGGCATTATACACATTTGTTCATTAAACTTGAACACACCCTGGAGATAGGTTAACGGTGATGATACCCCTTTATGCCAAAGTAAATGGAAACAAAGTGGGGGGAAGTGAGCTAGTCAAGGCTGTATGATGACCTGTGGTAATTCCGGAGTGAAAATGGTGTCCCGTCTGGTGATTCAGTGAAAAGACTGGCCTCATTTGGCATGTGCATATGCCTGTATGTGTATGTTTATTTAACTTGACACCATCTTGTTCTAGAAATAAATGGAGACCACTTTAGTACAGCCAGATAACATAAATTGAAAATAAGTGGTTGGAGGGGAAAAAAACCCAAGGAAAATAAGGAAATAAAAGTGAAATGAAGCTAGGATGAAGTACAGTTTGTTTTACGTGAACAATGTTTGGTAAATGTGGTTCTGTTATAAAGAATTATGCATAAATGGAAATATATAGTCTCAGTTTCCCCTATCCACATGCCTTTGGAAGAAACTTTCTGTGCTCTGGGCAAGAAAGGACTACAGGTGACATTAAAGATTTACAAAAACTAGACTTCAAGCCAGAATGCTGAGTGGTATATCAGAATGGTGTATATTTAGGGCCCAATAGACTCGATTCTAGTGGCACCACTTCTCAAAGGAAAATATGGGCAAAGTACAACATTTCTCACCATCTGGAGAGGTAAACATAAAGGACTATGAGATTAACTAAGAGAGAAACCAGGGAGTGGCAGCAAAGACTTAATG
The DNA here is from genome assembly GCA_004026585.1 of Noctilio leporinus. Classification (NCBI taxonomy): domain Eukaryota; kingdom Metazoa; phylum Chordata; class Mammalia; order Chiroptera; family Noctilionidae; genus Noctilio; species Noctilio leporinus. The sequence continues at coordinate 29,998 of PVIW01006888.1, read as the reverse complement.
CTCCAAGAGGCTGAAGGTCATGGGTGAATTAGTAACACAAATGGGGCAGTGACTGCTGGTCTGGGCAAAGTCTGTAGGTGCAGAGAAACTATATTACCTGCATGGACAGCAGCCCTGGCAAACACAGTGCCAGCAGCACAGTGCTGCCTATGAATGTGGGCAGAATTGACACAGGTAAGCAAAGTAACAACCTGAGTGAGGATTGCAGACATGAAAGCATAGGTGAGATGACTCTTCCCTCGCCCCCTCTATCATTCACATCTTAGATTCACCTTGGAGGATCCCAGAGAGACCCTCATAGTGTTTGATAAGTGTGGCTGTTCTTTTGGTAGGGACAAAATATTCAGTAATTGACCTGAGGTATTTGACAGTGGGACATCCAACTAGAAAAAACACCTCATTTTTTTTCTAAGGCTTTAAACAGACAAAACTGTTAGGCAGCCAAGGTGGCTAAGAAAGGACCCAGAGTCAGAAAAGTCCAATTAAGGTCTTTTATTAGAAGGGAGACATTGCAATCAGGCAGGCTGAGTCCAACAGACTACAGCCCCGAGCAATAACAGAGCAGTTTTTAAGGGCCTTAATCCTGAGTAACAGGATTGTCAGAGTCTGGGCAAGCATAGTGACCTGACCTCAGGCTAAAACAATTGGTTCTTGCCAAACTAGAAGAGAGGGGTTTCCGAGAACATAGGATACTAAGTCCATTACTTAAGTTTCCGAAAATCAGCGCAGGTGGTAGGTAAGTCATGGGGTGGGCAAAATGTTGGTCTCTAGCCCTAACAAAAATATATTCTCGTTTGACTAGGAGAGCTTATATATAATGCTTTATTGGGGGCAACAAGCTGAAATCTAATGCTTTCTTGGAATAATCAACTTCTAAGTTGTTCCTTTAGCCACTACCATAACTTTGTCATGGTGTGCATGCTCCTTATTTCCTGCACCCCAACTAGGATACACTAGGCAGATACACTGCCTAGGAGCCACTCCAGGAGTTAAAATGTGGGAAAAATAAATACTTTGGTTTTATTCTATGGGTTATCACTCAGCACCACTAGTGCTGTTCATAAATAACTTTAGTAATTTTAAAAATATTTCCTTAAATATGTTGGTTTTTTAGAGGTTGTCTGTGGAAAAGCAAGCCATCCACTTTCCAATGGCCCTAGGGATTCACCGTATGAGCCACCAGAAATGTTGGTGTTCATATCCAAAAATGACAAACTCTTCTATAGATATGTAGGATAAATAAATGTCAGGCAACAATCCTGTGTTCACACAGAGTGAGCCTTGACTTGGGAATGTGCATATGAAAATAAACATAAATAGTAAGACCAATCTACCAGAAAAATTAATGATCCAGAAACTGTGGATATGATTGATGGATGTTTTAAACTTCAGTTCTCTTTTAAAGAAGTATTTTAGCATACTATAGAATTCTGTAACGTCTCAGGCACTGAATTCCAGGAGATAAAAATATATAACAGCAAAGCAAAACAAATACAAATACAAATACCACTTTGATTTAGAGGTAAATTTTCAAGAGAAATTTATTAAATTTAAAAAATGTAACTCAACATTGTTAGGTAGATTATCACCATTTAAAACTTCCTTTGTAAGCAGAGAAGAGTCATCTAGACATAATTATCCATATATACAGGAAGGTACCTTCTAGAAATGGGGAATGGAGACTCTACAAGATTTTGAGTCACCTATGTTGAGGTGGAATTTATTGGTGAGTCAGCCAAGGAAGGCTATTTGTTATCAGAGAGTGTTGGATGGTGCTTGAGGAAGGTAAAAAGGTTAAATTTTCATGCTGAAAATACAGAAATGTGTATGCCTAAAGGCTGGAAAGGGGGGTACCCAAGAATAATGTGATAATGACAAAAGCTCTTATAGAGAGAGAATTCCTTCTGGATGGGGACATTGCAAGAATACTCAAATGGAGCTCTGATGGGAGAAATTTCATGTACGAGGAATATAATCAGTTCAATCTCTCAAGTCACTATCCCCATGAAATACATGTGGTCATCAATTCTTTCTGCAGATTGTCAAACTTTCCTTAGTTACTGACCAGTCTCTAAGGGGATGAGAAGATTCTTTAAATAAGAGAGACTCAGGCACTTGTGCCCAAGATAGAGAAGATGGAAACGACAGAAATGTCTGATTTGAACCTTATGGGTTCTGAAGAGCTATGAAGCTTGTCCAGAGAAACCAGATGGGCCTATTCCATTAAAACAAACAAACAAAAAACCAAAATAAAACAAATAACAACAAACCTCTGAGTAACTCTTGCTTTGATTAGCTTCTTGTTTTTCACAGTGAGGAAATGGAACTTGGGTTCACTGACTCACAAGAGGATTCAACTTTGATACCAACAAATGTGAGAGATCAATTAAAAAATGGACACATTTTATATCTAATTGACATTCAGCAGTTATTATTTGCCTGGTATAGTTTTAAGGATTTTATAAGCATTAACTTACTTTGCTTTCATTGATAGACACTACTTTTGGGTTAGCCAAAAAGCTTATTTAATTTTTCCCATAAATTAAAAGACATTTTTCATTTTCACCAACAATTTTATTGATTTGGATATTTTGAGTATGTCAACTATCTCCCACATGGTGTAATGTTGATAGTTCTCAATTAATGTCTCAATTTGGTCACCATCAACTTCAACTGGTCTTTCAGACCATAGAGCATCACCCAGTGGAAAAATCTCCAGCACAAAACTTTGCAAACCACTTTAACTTGTTTGATTAGTCACAGCACTTTCTCCATACACTACACAAACATTTTGTTTTGCATTTCAGTTGTATTTTTATCATTCTGGAAATAATAAAGCATTATATATTTTCTTTCATCTTCAATATTAAAATGGCTACACAAAAATTCACCAATTTTGGTGTTTTATTTTAATGCACACTAATATGACAGCTGTCACTATACAATCTAACAAAATTGTTTCTAATGGATTTAAGGGCAACTAAGTGCTACTAGTGCCATCTTACAGAAAAGAAAAAACAAAAACAAAATAAAACAAAACAAAAAAACCCTGACAAACTTTTTGGCCAACACAGTGTTTCTAAGGCCAGGCTGTCAAGTAGAGGCAGGAACTCAACTATGGATCCCTGGATGTCTTTCCATGTGCAGCTCTAGGCTGGTTCAGTGATGGCTGGCTGTTTATAAGAAGCCCAGGGCAGAATTATAGAGCAGTTGATGTCCCTTACCAGCCACTCCCTCCTGCCTCCCAATACCTGCAAATGGCCAAAACCAACATGATGTAGGATCTTAGGAAGTGAAAATATGTCAACAAATGCACTTTATTTCTATGCAGAGAAGATAGAATTTTGGGAGTATTGGCTAAGGATTTTCCCAATCTCCTAAATAAGATTTTTTTAGAGGATTGGGGAGAGAATGTGAAAAGGACTTAGGTATTCCCTTGGGAAGAAGACAGAGTTCCAATGAGCCATGTACTGAAAGAAAGGCTTCAACCTCTCTTCCCTGCTATTATTATTAATACAATTATTGCCAATTTCATCATCATAATAAGTATCACTACCTTAGCATTCACCTTGTCAGTTACTACACAAATATTTTTAAAAAAGAAATAAAGACAGAAAGAAAAGAAAAAGTAAAAAATAAATTAATTAATTTAAAAACTCTAGGGGGCATTTGCAAAAGAAAAGACAATAAAGTAAAAGTGTGTATGAGAATTAAAATTCTAGCAGAATAAAATTTTGAATTTGAAAATAAGATTAAACAAAAGAAAGTTAAAATGAAAGATAAAGGTATGGCTGTGGCTGGTGGCTCAGTGGGTAAGGTGCCAGCCTTCAAACCCAAAGGTCACTGGTTCTATTCCCCAGCCAGGGCACATAATGAGGTTGCAAGCCAGGTCTCCAGCCAGGTCTCCAGCCAGGTCTGTAGTTAGAGGCAGGTAAAAAAGGCAACCATACATTGATGTCTCTCTCCCTCTCTGCCTTTTTCCCTTCCCCTCTCTCTAAAAATAATAAATAAAATTTTAAAATAAAAAAGATAAAAGTATGGATCATTAAAATGATAAACTATTAATGATTAAAGAATAATGTACAATACTTAAACTCATAGAATAAAAGGTTTAAATGTAAAAATATATAAAACCAAAGATTAATAGGAATTAATTGCTGAGTAAGAAAAAAGTGAGGCATTGAAACTAGAAATAAGGGGGCATAGGGGGAAATATGGTAAGGGGAATTAGAGTGCTATGGAAGAAAACTTAAAAAGTCTCTGAATTTGTTTAAAATATTCCTATATTGGATCCTTCTTATGCCGATAAAAGGTTAATGTCCTTTGTGGGTTGGAGCTGAGGGAGGAAGACAGTACAGGGATAAGTTGTATCATGGCCCAAAAGAAGTTTGGTTCCCTCAAAGATGTTTCTGGTGATGCCAAAAGGCAAGTCTCCTGAACGCAACTAGAGCTGGAGCACTCCTGAGCTATCCTTGCCTGATCCTAAAACATCTCATTTTGTTTTTTGCCATGTATTAATGGGATTGCTTTCTCATTGCAGGCAGGGGTCCTTACTTCTCATGAACAAAGTGAATAGGGTACTAGGGTATCCACTGATGAATGGCAGGAAAATTAAATCATGAGCAACAACTACAACCATAATAAATTGTTTTCTATTAAACCTCCTTTCTATCATTTATAACTTTATGTTAGTGAAAAATATGTTTTTAATAGTTATATGATTAGGGATTTTCTCCCACCTCAAACCTCTAACAAGATTAGGGTAGCATAGATGACCACTATATGCAGCAGAATTTTTGTACTTGCCACTTTTACCATGATATCATCTATGGAGTTAATTCCCATGATCATAAATGTAAGTAAATAAATAAATATCCTATTGTTTTGTACATGGACATTGATTTACATCAGGCCTTCCTTTACATCAGGTGGTATCTGTGCTTTCTTCCCACTTCCCATGCATGAGGTCCAAATAGGAATGTCACCACCCTGCATGCCAAGTAATGCTTTTGGTTCAAGAATATGTGGCTTTCACAAATCAATTTTTAAATCCTACTTCCTAACCTGCAGATTGGTTTAGGAAGCGAGAATGTGAACTTAACCAACCAACCAGAGGCTTCCTCTGAGTGGGAGGAAGTACCTACTTTCCTAGTCTGAGTGGAAGGAAGTACCTCAGAGCCCAGAAAGCACTTCAAACCTTAGAAAGTGAAAGTTGGGAAATTGAAACCAAATATAAAGAACCATAACCTGACTGGGTGAGCCCCTTATATTTTGCTTTCTCTGTTCCTGTTATAGTTTGGTATGTGAGCCAATGAATTAATCTGTTTATGTAAGAAACTTCTATCGCCTATAATCTGAAGAGTTCTAGATAATACACAGAGTCTGTCTTGAAAGTATCAAGCCAATGTCAATAGCATTAAAATAGTTTGCCTGGCTGATACTTTTGGGGCAGACCTTCATATATAGCTTACATTAATATAACTGTGTTCCAGTTGTTTCACAGTGCCATTTTTCTCTCCGTAGATACAGATTCTTACCAATGGTCTGCCCTATCAGCTTTTCATTACCAAGCTGTCCCTGGCAATCAATAAAGGCAAATACTTCTGCCTCTGGTATTCTAACCAGAGAGGGCATGCAATGGCAGCATAGCTCAGGCCTTTAATGGGAATGTTCCTTTAGTTTATTTTTTATTATCTGGTTACATTAGAGTAAAATAGTCCTGGTTGGTATGGATGAAGCTAGAATACTAATCTTGTAATTTGCTTTATTCCCCAAACTCCAGGGCCCATGGCAGAAATGAGTTTCTTTCTTTCTTTTCTTTTTTAAAGATTTTATTTATTATTTTTAGAGAGAGGGAAAAGGAGAGAGGCAGAGAGGGAGAGGGACATCAATGTATGGTTGCCTTTCACCTGCCTCCAGGAATGGACCTGGCTGGAGACTTGGCTTGCAACCTGGTTGTATGCTCTGGCTGGGAATTAAACCACGACCTTTGGGTTCGCAGGCCAGCACCTTATCCACTGTGCCACCAGCCAGGGCAGAAATGAGTTTCTTATGCCAGATTTCTTTCTTATAAACCAGTTTTTTATCTGGGCTCCCAGGATTGTCATTTAAGTACTAGAAAATATGAAATATTTATCTATGTGTGTTTGAACTTCATCTGCTAACTTGGAGGTTGTACCTAGTTATAACGACTATTCTTGAACCTCCTACATAAACAGTTATTTGAAAGAGCTGTCAGGGAAGACAAGTTGTTGTCTGTTTTCACCTTTTAGGAGTCTGGTTTTCAGTCCAACTACAAACTCTGCTGAATAGACACAGATTCTTTGTAGTGACTAACTTTTGCCAAAGTAGCAAGGAAACAGCTATAGAAAATACATAACCAAAGGTGCATGGCTATGTTCCAATAAAACTTTACTGATGAACTTTGAAATTTGAACATTATTTTTCTTTTGAAATTTTAAAAGTTATTTAAAAATGAAAATCTTTTATTTCTATATCCATCTAAAAACAGGTGATAGGCTAGATTAGATATCCAGGGGACTATGCTTTCTTATGGCATTAATAATATAAAATGCATCTAGATTTCAATGATGTTAGAATGTAGAATGCATCTGAAATTGAAATGTGATAGCTGAGAATTATATGGCATAGGTATTCTAGATTTCCCTGAGTTTTATAATCAATAATATATTTCTGTAAAGCTTTGTCACTTAGCCTTTGGCAATCAACAACAATCACTGGTGAGCATAGAGTCTGGGTCTTCTGGGAAATAGTGAGAGCTGGATGTGAAATGGAGAAAGGCGAGAAGAAAATTAGCGAGAGCTGAGGAATAAGGGCCAGTCTCTTGGAATCTTAAGTGTTCAGGGAAATAAAAATAGATGCCATTTGTATAATACTCTACAGTCTATCAAGTACTTGCATACATATTATTTTATTGAATTTTCACCATGAGTCTATGAGGTAGCCATATTAGAAATTTGCTGCAAATCAGAAAACATACCTTGAAGTGAATTAGAGTTATATATCTGGTAAGAAGTAGCCCCTGACCTTGTCTTTTGATTAAGAAATTATTAACCCTAATGCACAAAGCTCATATTCACTGAGTATTTCTGAGGGTGAAAGCCAAGCAGATGTATTTTAACGCACTGAGGAAAAGAGGTGATCCAGCGCTCCCTGTGCTTTGAGTAATTGGAAAAGGAGAGTTTTCTCACTCAAGGTCATGATTACAGGGTTTCTCTCCTTTTCCTTGTATTATTGACTTCATCAGAACCTGCTTTTGTTTAGCTAGTTTTAGTCATAGCTATTTTCAGGACACTACATGTGCATATCTAAGCTGAAATGCAGTTGGTTTATTCATTAGATTTGAATATTTGACAGTTATTCCTGATTTCACTTCCTAGTTCTGTGTTGCTTCTCTTCTTCTTTTAAGCCAAGCAACCTGATATGGTAGAAAAAGCATGGACTCTGGACTTTGGGAATTTAATCCCAGTGGTACTGTTTATTAATTTGTGACTCTCTGCAAATTACTGAACCCTACTGAGCTATTTAGTTATTTTCATTTTAGAAAGGGAGTGAGATTGCTAAGGGTGTAAAAATGTTATCAATGAATGAATATGTATAAAGCCCAAGAAAACATACCTGGCACCTGGCAGTATACATTAAATGTAATTATAAGCATTGAAAAAGTCATATAGAAAATTTTTAAAAATGTGGTACATGGTAGATAATCCATGAACAACCTAGAAAGCAAGAGCCTTTTAATATGGATTCTCCAGGTTCACTTTAAAAAAAAAAAAAATATCTAGTTCGAATGTTGCACTTCTCTCTCCCCAACACAGAAAGCATAATTCAGTAACAGTCCTGGTCACTCCAGCTGTTCTTTGTTGAGTTTATTTAACCTCATTTTCTCGTGTTTCCATTAAGGGCTGTGCAGTAGAAAAATTACCTAGCTCAGACCTAATCTTATCAAGTTAATAAATGATTCACTCCCCTCTCCTCTTATAGAACCTTGTTTTCTTTATATTTTTACCTTTATTGGCCTCCTTCTTAAATATTGAATATTTGATTGATTAATTTATTTGATTGATTAATTTCTTACCCCATCACACACAACTTGGACATCTACAGACTCAATATGTATTTCTCTGCCACTCACTTCATTGCATTGCTCAGCAATATTGGACTCTGTGGACATCTTTGTGCTTCTAGAAACATTCTTTCCCTCTGCCTTCCACAAACCTTTGTTTTCATGCAACCACTCTGGCTTTCCTGCCTGTGTTACTCTTGAAGGCTCTTCCTCCTCTATCAAACTATTAACCATTAGGTTACCTCAAGGCTCCTCATCATAGGTCTTTCCTTTCTTGTCAAAGTTCTTTCTGCAGGTAATTTGTTTTACATTTTCACTTTTAATATTTCTGGTGTCTTCCTAATACTCCCAGTAACTCCAGCAAACAAACAAACAAACAAAAAACACACAAAACTAACCTAATTTGTATTCTTCTTCCCCTCTCTCTAGTTCCTGGCCAATATGCCCTTATTACATACTTGTGGGTATGGGTATATGATCTAACTTCTCACAAAGCACATTCTATTGCATACTTACAAAATCTGATTAATTTGTTTCCTACCAACTTTTCTCCTCCCAGGAATGCCATATTCCAAGCTCATGTTCTGCTCATTGTTTTCAGAAAAGCCCATGACTATAAGGCTGTAACATCCTCTTTTCTTAAATGAATTCTTGGTGAAAATTTCAAAGAACCATTTCTAGAATTACTAGACTTTCATGTCAGTCAGAAAACATTCATTATGTGATGAAGTGGTTCTATCTTTTATCTGGTTTATTCCAAGAAGTGAAATAAAAAATAAACAAACAAACCAAAAACAAAAGGAAAGGAACAAAAGCCTAAAACCTCTTTTCTATTATTTAGCCATTGCTGCCATTAGAACCAGACACTGAGTCCCTGTGGCATATAATGATGGCATCATCCCTTTGTTCCTGTAGCCCGTGCTGGGCTTGGCTGAGCTCTGTAGGGAGTTCTGCATCAATCCGGGCTTGGCTCCTTGCCATGGGTTGACCTCTGGTTGGCTGCACATGTGTTTATCCTTGGGCCCATGTGCTGAATGGGCAGTAGATATTCAGGGGAAGTTCTTTTCATGGCCTTGCTTTAGTACAGGGAGCTAGCTGAAACACTTGAGGTCTTTCAGAATTGAAATTTGGAACTGGCTCACTATTGCTATGGGCCAAAGCCAGTCAACACGCAGGAACCCAGAGTCAAAGGACCGGCAAGTGCTTGCCTGCTTTGCGGGGAGGAACTGCAAAGTGACATGGCAAAATGGCACCAGGGAAGCTGAAGAATGGGAGTTGGTAATTTAATCTACTGTACCTGGTCTACACCAATAGGATGCTGAATTTACTGCCAACTGAACAGAAAAATGTTGTCATCTTTAATGTGTGATTCATTATGCTGTTCTCTTTTTCCCCTATCTCTTCATATTTATCCTTCAGAGATGACCTTCATGTAGCAAGAGACAAAAACCCAGAAAGTCTTGATTTAGCATACACTTCTGTAAATACAACTCAGCCAATCAATATACATACAGCAGGTCCTGAGATGGGAATCGTATAGTTCTGGACATTCAACACTCTTTGTCCTACTGCCAGCCTTAAGATGAGATTCAGATGGAATGGTGGACATATGTGGGGAGAAAAGTGACTTGAGAAATGGGGTTATATTCCTGATATGGGTGTAGGTGAGGTTTCCTAACATGCAGGTGAAGTTTGTCTACAAATTTTAAGGAGGTTTCTATAGGAGATTGAACAAGGCCAGCCTCACTGATTATGAACTATAAAGGGAGGCATTTTTTGTCTCCCCCATGGCATCTCACACATTATTTCATACATAGTTGGCTTTCAATATATTGTAGGATGTGAATTAAAATAACACAGATCTCTGACACACTACAGTTAATATGGGGGTATTAATACAATTTCCTGATATACTATAATGTTGAATTGCCTAATATACATAAATTCTATTTGGTGAACATATTTTTTTTGGAAGAAATGCCAATTCAAGTAACATTTCATTATTGACAAGCTTTGGGATTGCTTTAAGGTTTTAAGTTATTCTCTAAGCTATTTAAAAAAAATCATTGTCAGTTTTAGAAAATCGTATTGAAGGGGACCATTTGTTTCATGCAAAGAAAGAATGTGACTGGAAAGCAGGATCCTTAGTTTTTCCTTCTGGGCCTGCCCTTGATTTTTGGTGTGACCTTGGGTAGGTCATTCAATCTCTTTAAGCCTCAATATTTCTATCTGTAAAATGAGTACTTGGAAGAAAGTGAATTCTTGAAGTTTTAGATTTTAGACAGATTTCACAAGTAATATTTATAAAATAAACTTTTCATGGGAAAGAAAACCTACTTTAGACAGAAATAAAGGGGAACAAATTTTTCTGAGACAATGGCATATACTTAACAACTTTATCTTTTAGCTTTTATGACTCACACTTGGGCGCAGGCATTTTATGACTTGTAACAGCTTAATGATCCTGCTAGGTTAAGTCTTCCTGCAGGTTAACATTTTTTTCCTTCAAACACATGGCACACCTTACGTGTGCTGAGAAGGTCAGATGAAAAAGAAATGCCTGTGAAAATAGCTTCATCAAGTGGGATGTACAGGGCACTGGGGAGAGACTTCCTTTTCCAGCACCTTCTCTCTCTTTCCATCCATGCTGCCTGCTGAAAAAGACAAATAATAATGTCCCTCATACCATGAGACAGAAGTACAGAAAATACACAATGACTGTTTAAGGAAAGTTGGCTTTATTACAGTGTAAAAAAAAAAAAAAAAAATAAGGGGTACCATCAACGACAGCAAAATAGAAAAAAATGGTAATGGAGAACATTGTAATGAATAATTAAGCATAATAGTGCAACCATGATAAAAATAAAAACCAGTGAGTAATGTAATTTTATTTGTAATAGCATGACTTCATCTTGACCAAGTGTCCCCCTTTTGACTGTTTCCGGTAGAGGTGTAAGCACAGTGTGGCTTTTCATTTATTTCCCCTAAGAACGTGTCTGCGAGAGCCATGACTGCTCTCTTCCCACTTCCTGAGAATTCTGTCTTCACACTCTTCCTTTCCAATTACATAAACTGCACATTCACTTTTAGCTTCCTCTGATGTTCCTCACTGGGGATTAGCACCAACAATGCGCCGGAATCCTCAGGAATGTTCCTGTTGTGATAGAAGCCCAAGCAGTTGGGTGATTTCATGCCGGCTGGCAATCCCTTGGGTATCCACGTACCTCCCCACCGCTTCCCCTGCAGAAATTTACTGGAACAATAACTCTAGTGCAAAAATGGTCTTTAGTAATTAGGGGGCAGTCTCAGGCACCGAAAAGTTTAGCCTGAGAAATGAGGGTCAAGGACTTACAGCATCTTTGGAGGGTCCAGATTGCTCAACTAGCTAGAAAGCCTAAGTAGGTTATCTGATTCTCAAAAAGCTCAAAGGTGGCTGAGTCAATGGTATTTGTTCCTGAGGCTCACAAAGAGGCAGAGATGGAGCTACTAGCAGAGCCCCTCCTGCTCTTTCTTCCAGACAATGTGTGTCACATCGGAGCAGAAGTAATAATAATAATAATAATAATAATAATGAACCCACAGATACCTTTAAGCGTATCAAAGATAAGACCTCTGTGTTTTAGTTTCTGACAGATTTTGTTTGATTGAGTATTGTTAACCCAACCCATAAGTGCACATGATGACTGGGAAATAACCTCTGTCTTTGTGTTTCAGTCTGTCCTCCTTATTGGTTGGAAAACAAAAATGTTTTCATTCTGCATAGTAATTCAGAGATTGGAAGAGGACCTAAAATTCAAAGGGTGAATACATATTTGCTAGATAAAAAGGTTTGGATAGACTCATGTCTAAAAGCCTCTTTCATTTCCAGGAGAATTTACATTAGTTTGGAACAAAGGAGCCATTTTCCAGGTTTGTATCACAGATGTACAACTGCATTAAATTATAGCTTACGTAAAAATAGAATAAGTAAATAATATTTATTAAGTCTTACTGTAAGAACACCAAAGTGAGTGGATGTGATGATTAAAGAGGTTTGGGAATGGCTGGGCCTCATAGTTATATTAACTACCAACATTTTTAGGTTAAAAGACAAACTTTTGTGCCTTCTCATTTTCTTCTTCTAATAATCATATGAGTTATGTGCCATTATCATTCTCATTTTATATATTGCGTACACATTTGTGTCAAGGTAATTTAGTCTAAGAAATCTGAGATGTCTATTCAGAGGGGCCCAGGTTTAACCAGTTTTACCATTTACTTGTTGCATTCTCTTGTCAAGTTACTTAAAGATGTGTCCAAATTGAGAAGATTTTCTGTTTTTCTCTTGTATGAGTTTCCCATTTGGTAGCTCCCAACATTGTCATGCTACCACATCCACACCACCATTATCCTGACTCAGTCACATGTCCGTTTCTGCTTGGATTTTTATAATAATCCCTTAATTGGTCCCCTTGTCCCTCTGTCAGGCCTCCATATTCACTGTTCATAAAATTCTATGAGAGAGTTTTCCGAAGTGGAAATCTTTTACGTTATTTCCCTGCCCTAAATCTGCTGACAGGTCCCTACTGGTTTCAGAAAAATGTCCAAGCTCCTTACTGTGGATGACAGGATTCCAATGTTCATTTGGACATAGCCCCACCTCCCTCATTTTAGGCCACTGCTATTGGTGTCCTTGTGCTACTATCAGTTCACGTTACCTGTAGATTCCTGAATATGGCCCGCCCTTACCTGCCTCTGATTTCTGTACAGGCTGTGCCCTTCACCAGGTATGCCTCTCTTCATTATTTCTTCTTGGTAAAATATGTCATCATAAAAATTCAACTTAATAATAGTTTCCTGTATAAATCTCTGCAGCAAGATGGTAGCTGGATGTACCAACTATTTTATAGCACTTACTTCTTTAGCTCTTCTTTTTTCAACTAAAATGAAAAGTAATTTTTTTAGTTACTATATACACAAGATTTTCAAAGATGAACAGTCCTATAAGACTGAACAAAAATATAAATTCCTGGACTCTTGCTTCCCTACCTTTAGTTCCCACTTCTCAGAAGCTGCCGCTTTCAACATTTTAGTAGTTTCATCTAGTTACTTCCATATTTCTAAATGATATGCTTGTGGTATTATGTCTTGACTTTAAAATTTTAGACCTTAACTTATTTTGCTGGATCCTTCTACAGCTCCCTTCCTTTTATGCCTTCCTACCTCCAATGTTCTCCTGACCCTCCCAATAAAATCTATATTTAGGTTAAACCAATATTCCATGCTTATAGTGTCATACCTATGTTAACTATGATTAATAGGCAAACCATGCAGTGGTATTTGTTTTTCATACAGCTTTTTGTTTATCTAGAAGGTATTAGGTAAAATTTATGTGTACCTACCATTATTTTTTTCTGCAAGATTCTTGGCCAGCAGTACCATTCAAGCCCATCATATAAGTTCTCAATTTTCCTTTTTACTTCTGGGAGATATCCTTTCTAGAATCCTTCATCTTTCTGCTTCAATCTGGACCTGTTTTTTCCTACGTCTATACCTCACCCATGGTCCTGGGGTGTCCCTTCATCCTCATGTTGGGAATACCTTTGGTTCCTTTTTTGGTTGGTTCCCTGAATCCCAAATGCTCCTTTGTCTTGGCTCACATACACATTTTGTTGGAACACTAATAAAGGACACATGAGAATTATATTTTTTGAGACTTTATACATCTTAAAATACCTTCATTCTACTTTCAGAATTATTTGGTAGTTTGCTGGGTATAGAATTTCAGATTAGAAATAATTTTCATTCAGAATTTAAAAAAAATATTTATTATTTTTAGAAAGAGGGAGAGGAAGGGAGGAAGAGAGGGAGAAAAACGTCAATGTATGGTTGCTTGCAGCTGGGTACCCAGCTGGAGACCTGGCCTGCAACCCAGGCATGTGCCTTGCCTGGGAATCTAACTGGTGACTCTTTGGTTCAAGGCTGGTGCTCAATCCACCGAGCCACACCAACTAAGGCTCATTCAGAATTTTAAAGGCAAGTTATCTTCTAATAGTGCAGTTGAGAAAACTGATGACTGTTTTCTGGTTATTTATCTACTATCTATAATCTATGTTTTGTTTATTTAGAATTAAACACTTTTTCAAACTATAGAAGATTTTAGAATTTTCACTACATATCTTGTGCTCCAAAATTTCACAATAATGTGCCCTGATGTAGGTCATTTCATTCATCATGCTGGGCCCTTTTAATTCTGAGAGATCTACTGAATAAATTTTGGGGTGATTTTTTCTCTCCATATTCTCTATTTTCTCTTTCAAGAATTCCTGTTATGCAGATGTTAGATCTCTTTGGTTCTCTATCATCATTTTCTTTCATCTCCTGTTTTGTTTTTTTCTTTCTTTTCCTTCCTTCCTTCCTTCCTTCCTTCCTTCCTTCCTTCCTTTTTCTTTCTTTTCTATCTTATGGAGATTTCTTAAATTGTCTTCCAACTCTTCCTAAATTTTATTATTTATATCATATTTTTATTTTAAATTTCTTTTCATTTCAGTATTTCAAAAGCATTATCTGTTTATAGCATTAATGCAATGTTTTCTTGATAAATGTAAAATGCTAATGATAAATTTTATAGATTTCTTTCTTCCTTGCCTTCATGTCTTTCAAATTTCTTTCTTTCGTTTTTCTATGTCTTTTATCAAATATATTTGACTATTTAGTGGACTATTTATACCTTCTAGTGAAGCACCAAAATGTTGACTGGAAGCTCTGTAGTCATGGGTTGAACTTGCTAAATGCTAGTTTTCCCAGTAGGGTGACAGGGTTGAAATTCTTCATTGGAAGTGCCCATATGCCAGTATTTGTAGAGTTTCTCTTCCCAGAGCAATTATCTCATCTTTGCTTACCAAGTATACACCTGAGGACCATTCTTTCTAGAACTTTGCCAAGCGAAAAGACTGGCATAGTGTTCAGAATGTAAGTGTTCATTTAATCTTCTTCTTTTAAGAAATGATTCCCAAAATTCATCAGGGCCTAGTTTTCTTGCATTCAGGGCTTTTGTTATTTGATGTCACTAGAAAATAAAATTGTAGTCTTTCCCTAGGGATGGGGAAGAGGCTCTCTCTGAGTAGTTAGGGTAAAGTTTTCTATTAGTTTCCCAAACAGATCTGTAGCTATTCCCTATACTAGACTTTTAGTTGTATACTTTACTTTTAGAGGTTCTTGATGCCCCTACATCCTAAGGCTTTCCAGAATTCTAGTTAATTTGGTTCATTTCCAGGGTTTCCTTAAAATGGGCTGGGGTTTCTACTATGCCTGTTATTACCTATTCCTTCTTTCTGGTTTCCCTCTTTAAAAGAGCCTTCCATTTTATGTTTACCTCTTGAGTGTGTGCATTTTTTTTTTCTTTTTACTGTGATTTTTGAAAGGAACATATAGTAAACAAGGTGTGTTCAAGCCTTCCTATTTATCTTGAATTCCTTTTCTGACTCATTTTGATTCAGTCTATATCCACATATACTGAAGCTAGGTCTAAAGACAAAATTCATTATTTCTATCCGTTTTGGTCAATAATTGTGTTTTTCTGTGTTTATGACGTAAGCAGCTGTCCTATCAATCAAGGTGGTTGAGCATTGTGATTTGCTGTGATTATAATGATTTTAGTGTACTATCACTGGATAAGAAAATTAATTTTGAGGCTGGCATCGCTTTATACAGTTTTACAGAGGGAAAAAAACCCCAAAGTTCTCTTAGGTGGTGGTATTCACAACACATGAACTTTTATCATCTCCTTTCTTTACTGGCCTGCAGGCTAATAACAGTCACACCCAAAGGTAAACAAACACATTCCTCTGCATTTACAGTCTGTTGACCAGCAAACCTGACTACTACACAGAGGCAGCCTCACAAGAGGGCAGTTTTATGACTGGCTTGTGGGAGACTTTGTCTCATGTTCTCAAAGTCCTTTCAGCAAGCTCATCCTTGACTATTTCATGATTTGCGGAGACACATTGGTGATTTTATTGTTCGGGGCCTTTCTTCTCCTTTTTCTTGTGGGATGAGTGATGTTCCACACAGAGGCTTAAGCTCTGTAATACCAAAGCAGAAACTCTCACGTTTAGCTGTGGCTGGATTTATGGCTAAATTTATGGAGATTATTTAAGGCTGGGAACACATGTCCAGGAACGTCTCTGCAGTTCTAACTGCGTGTGGAGTGAGATGCTATTACAGACCAAGGACAGTAAACACCTCTGAGGTTGTGTGTCACTTCCTGCAGGCCCAGGAGCCTTTGTGATTTAAGGAGAATGGTGTCTGTTAGCAATGCAAACAAAACCTAGTTTAACCTCTGCATTCCAACATCTGGAAGACGTATCCCTGAGGCAACTTGGCAGCACACTGAACGCCCACTATTCCAATGGTCCACTGATGCTCAGTTTTGGCTCCAAAAGGGACTGCCTGGGAGAAAAGTCTGATACGGAATGCTTATCACTAAGAAGTCCAAAAGGACCTGTGATAACAGTGTCACCACTGACTCACAGTGGGGCCACGTGACCTGTGTTCCCGTGACAGCCTGCTTTCTTGAGGCCAGGAGAAAGGACGCAGGGAAAGCCTTCCTTTGGACCTGGTTGCAAACACAGGACTTTTCTTGTTCCCTTTAATGACTTGTTAATCCATATACTTAGGCACTTTTATTTATTTTTTAAAAAATTTCTCTGCATGCCTCTGAATGGAGTCCAAATAACTCAACTTGGGTTCTTTTCGGAAATGGTTGAATGACTGAAGTAAACTTTGTTGATGTCCTGTACCTCATCTTTGCAGTTTTATATGCTTCAGTTAAACATAAAACAAAGTGCCTCTACCTTAGATAGACAGTTCATTAATGGCCACAGACACCAGGGCCTTTTCCCAGAGCTTTTGACCATATGTAGAAGTGGAACACAAATGTAGTTATTGCAGATGGGAGAACGGACATGTGCAGCAACTTCCTAATAGTGTCAGGGCTGGTGGTGGTTCAGGAGGTAGCAAGACCTTTACCCAGCAGAGTTAACTATAAGCTATAAAAATGTCTAGGAGCAGACCTGAGTGAAACAGTGTATTCAGTTAGTTATTGAAACAGAGGTATGTGGCTTTTGCTATAAGTTTCTGGTAATGACTTTAGGCCTGATTGGCTTGGTATTTCTTGAATTTTCTCTTTGTGGGTGATTGCTTTTCCCATTTAAGTATAAACTACAAGGAGCAGATACTGTACAGCTCCTGGACATTTATTCCTTCTTGCCACTGGCAACTTTGGCCATTTAAAAAAATAAATCATCTATTTGTTTTTAGAGAGAAGAGAAGGAAGGAAGGAAGAGAGGGAGAGAAAAATCAATCTGTGGTTGCCTCTCACGGGCCCCAACCAAGGACCCCTCCCACAACTCAGGCATGTGCCCTGACTGGGAATCAAACCAGTGACCCTTTAGTTTTCAGGCCAGTGCTCAATCCACTGAGCAACACCAGCTAGGGCTAACCATTTTTTGGTTTAAGCCTTTGTGCAAGTTTCATAAATGTTGTGAGCATGTTCTTTCCTTCTTTCTCTCTTTTTCTCTCACTGTTTCTTTCTCTCCCTCTCTCTCTCTCTTTCTTTCTTTCTCTCACTCTTTCTTTCTCTCTCTCTTTCTTTCTTTCTGTCCTTACCTGAGGATGTGTTTGTATTGATTTTAGAGGGAGAGAGGGGATGGGGGTAGAGAACAAAGATCAGTTGTCTCCCATATGTGCCCTGATGGAGGCTGGAAGCCTCAACCTAAGCACACGAACCGGATTGGGAATTGAACCCACAACCCTTCAGTATGTGGAACAGCCCTCCAACCAGCTCAGCTAGCCAGGGTGTATGAGCATGCTCTCAAAGTTCCAGTGCGCTAACTCAGTTCTTCGTGACCTGAGATTTCTTTTACGTGTGCCTCTCTCCGAGCTGGGCATAGTAGAAATTTTCCTTCAAACTTCTCATTGAGTACTAGCAATAACTCACCAGTACTACAACAGCTTATAAATAATCAAATACTTGACCTCATTGATCCTTGTTCTGTAAAGCAGGTGTAATTATACTATTTTACAAGTAACGAAAGAGATGCTGAGAAAAATTGATTTGGCCAAGGTCACATGGTAATTGAATAGTAAAGGTAAATTCAACATTCAAGATTTTAGAATCCAAAACAGTTCTGTTTATTTATTTATTTATTTGCATAAGGCTAAGATCTTTTACTTTCTTCCTTATCAGAGAATAAGAGAGAAAAATTTCTTATTGATAATTATAGAGTGAGACAATTGCAGAGAACTGAAAGAATTAATTACTGGGTATTTATTATTACCTGCATTATCTCCATTGCTGTGTTAAGAATTACACAGTTTTCTGATGTCAGGTTATCAGAAAGTTTTCAGCTGCCTTCAGCAAAATAAGGTCAGAACCCTATTCACACATATACACCATCTTCCCTGACATACATCTTCATTATGAGATTTTTAATCTCCTCACTCCACTTTAGCTTTTGTTCTTAGTACTATCATTACCTGGTGCTTGATATTTTAACTTATTTATATTGTTTATTGTCTGCAACTCCCAATAAAACGTATGCTCCAATTCAGGTAGGACTTTTTGCCCTTGTTTGCACCTTGTACACCCAGGTGCTGGGGCCCTACCTGATCCACAGCAGGCACTCAATAAATGCTTGTGGAAGGATGCGCCAATGGCAAGGGTAACATACAGAATTCAAAATGATTAAATCCTAAGTAGGGCAGTACAAAATCTAGCTTCAAAAAGGAGTCAGGGCAAGGAGACACATTAAAGCTGTCAATTTTGAAAATTTCTTTATTATAAATTTTTTTTTTAAAGATTTTATTTCATTATTTTTAGAAAGAGGGGAAGGGAGAGAGGCAGAGAGGGAGAGAGACATCATGTATGGTTGCGTTTCACCTGCCTCCAGCCACAGACCTGACTGGAGACCTGGTTTGCAACCTTGTTATGTGCCCCGGCTGGGGAATCGAACCTGCGACCTTTGGGTTTGCAGGCCGGCGCCTTAACCACTGTGCTACCAGCCAGGGCTATTATAATTTTTTATGGTCAAAAGGATGGCACTAATGCAGGGCTGGGAAACCTGCATTGGGTTTAGATAGTTGGAACAGAGAAGGGAAATATTAGCACTGAGGAAAACAAGAAAGCAATAGCAAGCAGACGTAAATGGGTAACAGTGAAGACAAAACAAATCTTGGGATAAACTAAGGCATTTTGTGTTCCCTAGTCTCCAATTCACTCTCTATGTGCTTAGCTCATAATTCATTTTTTTAAAGTGACACTGAAGAGAGCCCATGTTTTCACATCTGGAGGAAGAAATTTTATTTGAATATAGTTTTTGGTGGTAGGCTCTGAAGACAATAATCAAAACAGAGAGAAGAAACCAATGGTTTAATATAGTAGAAAGAAAAATGGTTTGGATTTGTGTATCATTTCATTTTTAATGTTATGAAATATGACCCCTAGTGAGTTTTTCTTGCTTGGAAACACTGAGCTAATATTGGTTTTTTTGTTTGTTTGTTTGTTTGTTTTTCCTTAACTGGCCAGGTGAGTTGCTTACCTCCAACTCCCCATGATTTAGTAGAAATAACATTTCATGTTAATAGTTTTTATGTATTTATTATATTAGATATTGTGGCCTGATTTTGATAGGTCACATACATTTTGATATGTGACATGCTTCTGGATTGCAAAAAGTATCCTACTGTGACTTCGCCCTGCATTTTGTGGACTAGTACTAACATCTTCCATTACTACTAGAATGTTTTTTGTTTTTTTTTTATTCCAAGGCATTCTTGTCATTCCATATTATCAGGTTTTATAGAGCATCTTTTCTCTAAGGAGCTCAAAGCAAATTTTGCAAATGTGAACAATCTTATTTTATCAAAATATATGGTTTGGAGAAGAAAAAATATAATACTAATTTCCTGATTTGGTCTGTCCCACCAAAAATCAAACTGAACACCCATCTCACCTGGCTTCTTCTCTGGGTTAAGGGATTTTATTTTATATAAAGGCTCAATAGGAGGAGCTTACAATCACCTATGAGGAGGCTAAACCATTAAAACAAAACATAGCAGAGAGAGCCTTCAGGAAAGGCAGCACTTACAGCACAAGGCTGATTGTCAAAAAAAAAAAAAAAAAAAAAAATTGCTGTAGGTGGTTGCAAAAACCCTCTTCAGTCAACACAAGTGGGTCACTTAATTTTTCCAAGTGAATGCCCTTAATGGGGGACTTTAGCCACAGTCTCAGTATCCAGGGCTGTCTCATTACAGATGGGGCACAGTCTGTGAAATGTTTATTTTGTAACTAATCCCTTAGGCAGTGGAGGGAACTGTTTACTATTTCTGCTTGTTCTCTTCTGTTTTTTTTTTTTCCTCTTAATTAAAGAAATCACTGTTGAACTTCAGAAACCTCTCTAGGAAAAAAATTTTGAAAGAAAGAAGGAAGAAGAAACAATTAAAGAAGGAAAGAGAGAGAGAGAGAGAGAGAGAGAGGAAGGAAGGAAAAGGAAGGAAGGAAGGAAGGAAGGGAAGAAGGGAGGGAGAGGAAAGAAAAGAAAGAAGAAAGAAAGAGAAGAGGGAGTGAAGGGCAAAAAGAAAGAAGAGAGGGGAGGGAGGAAGGAGGGAGGGAGGGAGGGAAGGAGGAAGAAAAAAGAAGAGAAGGAAGAAAGGAGGGCAGGGAGGAATAAAAAGAAAACAGGAGGAAATAGGCTTTTGCTCACTTGTTCATAAGCATTATTTCCAGAAGAATGATTGTAATCCTCAATGATCTTCTCAGGGGTGTGTATGTGTGAACATGTGTGTGAATGCATGTGTGTAGGCTGGACTAGAAAACACTACTACACTAATACGCATCCCTGTGTAAGCCATGTCAACAGAGCTCCCTGTTCACATTCTTAACTTCCTTCCCAGACATGTGTGGAAAGCTGCCATCTGCCATCTGGGGATAGGAGTACAAAAGAAAAGGTGGAAAAGGGTATTGATTTTAAACAATGATTTGTTGAAGGAGATTAAAAGATGAAATCTGATGGAATCATACACACACACACAATTAAATCATTTATAAGCTATTAGAAATTCCTAAATTCTGAATTTGGCTTGGATTTCATTTTAGTTTGCAAAATAATTCAACCATACCATTGGAAGGGAGAGTTTTATTGACTTTTCATTCCAGTAGGCAACAAATTATTCCAAAGGAGATAAATACCTCAAAGAAAAAGAACTCTGCATGGGGTAACTCTGTGATCTTAAAACATATACGAGAGCCACATTTAAAAGACATAACTCATACCTATTTCCATCTGCCCCAAAGCTACCAGCTGTCGTAAATATTCAAAGTAGATGGCTGGTGAAAGCAAATACTTAATTTTACAGAGAGTTTAGAATGATGGGAATGTGAAATGCATCCAAAAATCAGAGGCTTGATTAAGAAAATATAAGTTATTAGGTCTCTGAAGTAGATAGGAGTTAGAAACAGTCACAGCTCTTACCGTATGTCATAACTGTGTTCCTCATGAGTTCTACCAAAATGAAATTAGGCCTTTTCTATACAAGACGGGAAGGTGTGTTAGAAAGCCTTAAGGTAGGAAATGCTTCCCCCTCTTAGATTCAGGATTTGTTGTTTCACATACGCATGTGAGGGTCCTCAGTAATTTGCCCCTGAATCATTGACTCGGTCCCAAAGCATTGGAAACAGGCTTTCTGTGTGGCTCTGTAGTCAACACAAGTCAGGACTGTCTTGTGTGGCTGGGCAAGTGGGCGGGGTACAACTCCATGAGTCACCATGCACACAGACTACAGCACAAATAGACTGCTAGCACAGTTCAGTACTTGGGACATAATAATCATACTGAGAAGTCACTCAGATGCCTTCTTGGTGGAGCACAGTGGTGTAAAACTCATGTTGGTAATAAATTGAGAGATACCTCCTAATTTAATCTGAATAATTCAAAGAAAGACTTCTACTAAGCATTTTATTCTAGGGATAAAGACATTGAGTAATAATTTATTCCCAGAGACAGCCAAAATTTTCTGTCTTTCCCACTTTTCTTCTCTTATACTTTCCCTAAGTGAAAATAGTAGTCCTGTGGCAAATTTGTTTCTAAAGCCAATAATCATTTTGGAATAATGAGGTACTAATTATTAATCTCTTTGATGAACATTGTATATAACATTTCAAATGGGTTTTAAAGACATTAATGTTTTATTATGAAATTCTCTATACTTTAAAAATATTTGATATAAATTATTCTGTGTGATTCTTATATCAATACCATGAAAGAGAAAATAAGAGCACCATCATTCCCATTTTATAGACAATAAAATTATTATTCAGGAAAGTAGTTGCCTTAGTCAAGAGCTAGGATGAAAATCCACCTCTCCTAATTTCTATATTCAGGCTATTTAAATTTCATATTAAATAATAAGGATGTAATATGTATATTACATATACATATGTTTAGTAATCATATGTATATGTTTTAAAAATTTCTGTCCATTTTCTTTCTGTCTGTTAGCAGACTTATAAAATTGGAAATATAACTGTCAAATATTGAAGATTAGGAAAAATATATCTGTCTGGGTTAAAAAAGAGTTTTGAAAAGTCTTAAAATATTATGTACTTGAGAATTAATGAAGTATGTGTCAATGGTCTCAAGCTCATTTTTCTCATGCTATCACATATTTTCTAGGATCATGTGTATGAATGGTCAAATGAAATAAAAAACATCCCCTCCCCTGCCCCAATTCAATGGATAATAGTAAAGCAAAATTGGGTAACTTTTACTTATTAACAGTTTTTTCTAATGACTGAATACATAAAGGTTTTGTATTGTCTAGAAACCTTAAAAGATCTTTGTCTCTACACAGTGGTTGAAGTGTAGCAAAACAGACTGAATCATTTTTGTCATCTTTTTGTCTGATGCTGACCCCAGTGAGTTAAAATTACATGTGTTAGTAATAAGTGAGCTTTAGAATTAGGCAAAATGAATTGTTTGCCAGAATCAGAACCAGTTACTCAGGCTCTGCAGGACTGACCTACATTGCTTCTTAATGCATCTCTTTGTAAAAGGTAATTCTAATATTACCACTGACCTACCTATTACTTAACCTCATTTATTGAATACCTTCCATGTGCAGGATATTTTACTAGATAAAGAAACTAAGAGGACTAAGAGCCTAGAGTAAAAGGAGGAAGGGTTACTTTATATAAACATTGAACTTTATATTACAGAAATAAGTTACTAATTTTTTAAAACAGATTTTATTGATTATTTTCAGAGAGAAGAGCAGGGAGGGAGGAAGAAAGGGAGAGAAGCATCAATGTATGGTTGCCTTTCACCTGCCTCCAGCTAAAGACCTGGCTGGAGACCTGGCTTACAACCTGGTTATGTGCCCTGGCTGGGGAATCCAACCAGTGGTTTGCAGGCTGGCACCCATCCACTGGGCCACATCAGCCAGGGCTAATTCACTAACTTATGACTCACATGTATATTAACTGCTCTTTAGAGCTGTAAGTACCTTTTAAAAATAAATGCATTTATTATACATTAAAACAAAAATGTTGCTAACAAGCCCTTTCTGGTGGCACAGTGGATAAGGTGCTGGCCTGTGAACCCAAAGGTCTCTGGTTCTATTCCTAGCCAGGGCACATAACCAGGTTGCAAGCCAGGTCTCCAGCCAGCTCTGTAGCTGGAGGCAGGTGAAAGGCAACCATACATTGATGTCTCTCTCCCTCTTTGCCTCTCTCCCTGCCCTCTCTCCAAAAATAATAAATAAAATCTTTTTAAAAAATGTTTAAACATTTTAAAAAATGTTTAAACACACACATGATTACCAAAAGCCTATTTTAAATGTGGATGAGAACAACTTATTCTATGAAATAAGTGGATATATATGTTCTTATAACATTTTCATCAGTCAAGACTGTAAACATTTCTTTACACCATCTTTGTATAGTATGGATCAGCATAAAATTAAAAAGTGAAAACTATATGAAACTATCATCTAGCTCAGAGTAAATAATGGACTATGAGAAAACAGTACATTGTAATTTTCATTATGCCAGTAATGAAGATTATGTATTGACATATTCATTTGATTGCCTCTCCATATTTTATTCATAAATGTCTCACTTTAGGAACCTGCATGAACAGAGGCTGAGTCTCACAATCAGACACATTGGACTTGGAATACTGTCCACACTCTGATTCCAATCTGTGCTTTAATCTGAACCACTCAGCTCCGCATGTTTGCTGGAACCCTCCTAAGAGTGGAATTTCCTGGGAGATATCCAGTACTTTTCAGGCTATAAACAGCAAAACAAACTGTCTTTCTTGTAATATGTTGTTATGTCTAGTGCTAACTGAATTCAAAGTTTATAGGTATGGTGAAAGTAACTCATTTTTTTTTCTTTTGGCAAACTTACAAATTTGATTCCATTTAAATTTTGGGCAAAGATTCATCTCAGTAATGCAATATTTTTTGGAAGAATTTATTTTTTGCTGTTAGTTTTAAGTATGGTAAATAGTTTAAATAAGAAAATGTTGTCTATGCAATAGATTATGGTAAACAAATTTGCTGTGGTGTTAGATTTCTTATCATAGTGGGGGCTAATTTTCTCAGATAGGTTCTTCATGTTAATCAAATGTATGTATCTTATAGATCTATTTAGTTTAATTGAAAAAAGGACTTGAATATGCAGATTTTTCTCAGTGTGTATAACTGAATAACAAAGCAAACAGATAATTTGTTAATGCTTTGATAACATGTTTGATGATAAATTTAGACAAATAAAGGTAGCTTAATCTTTTATTAGAAATGTCTAAGATATCAATGAGAAACAATACATAATGAGCATCTCATAATATTGATTTTCTTCTTTATCCTTAATAAAAATCCTGACCTTTTCAGGTAGACACGAGCCAGCCACCTCAGCTTCCTTTGCATCAGTTGTGATCATATGACTACGTTATGCACAATGAAAATTAAGTAGGGATGTTGTGTATAACACTTCCCAAATGTTTTCTTATAAAGAGCTTGTCTCTTTCTCCCTTTCTTTTTCTTGCTGTTTAGAACAGGGTATGTATTTTGCCTGTAGCTCTAGCCACCATCTTTGGTCAGTGCATGATGAGCTTGAGAATGTAAACCATGTGCCAAAGATGGCAAAATGATAACTATGAACAAGACACTGGGTATCGCATTGAACCCTGTCATTGAACCCTAAAGCAACTTTGGATGCTTCTTTTAAATTTCTTTAACATTCAAGAAAAATAAACTTTTTGTGGGATATCTGTTACATATAGCTGAGCCAGGTCATTATGAACTTAGAACCATGAATTGGATCTTATAAAACAGAGCCTAAAATCTATCATTGGCCAAGTCAAATAGGTGGGAGGAAGATATGAAGTACTCAGATATTGGATAACTGGTGGCCATAATATACAGTTGCAAACATTTGGTCAAATTGTTGTCTATTACATTTTGGAGACTAGATGCTATCGTAAGGTAGAGACATTGGAAGAATGACTCTTAGTGCTTTTACCAAGAAAAATAGTATCAGGCTAGAACCAATTCATCAGAAAAATGATGTGAAAAAGATGAAGGGAAGTACTTTCTGCCTTCAGCCAGCAATCTGAGTTTGATTTAGAGTTCTGTAATTTGGAATCAAGTGAGTTTGGCAAAACAAAACCATGCTTATACTCCAAATTGAATTGCTCTTCTTTAAGGTTTCTCTACCAGATGATGAGATCTAAGTACTGGCAGCAATCCCATTCAGAATGTGGAATTTTACCTAAGTTGTTTCACAGGGTTTCAGAGTAAATATCTACATGTGTGCAGGTATGATCTTTACCTGTGTTTGCTATAGCATGGAAGTGACCACACACATACAAAATCCAGAACCTTTTCTGGGTGGGCCATAGTGATACCAACTAAGGTCTCAAGAAGAAAAGGATACCAGAGTTCTCCAAAAAAAGAGCTCCTGTCCAAAGGAAAGGAGGGTTTGGTAGCTAGTTTCGGAGGAGCTACATGAAATCAAAGAAGGCTGGGATCGTAGTTGCCAGCCATTTGGCTTGGTGTGGTACTTTGGGTAGCAATGGCTGAACATGTGAGTGTGACCCTAGATTCCTGGTACCTTTGAGGGCCTAGTAGAACTCACTCCTGTGGCCCATACGGCCCATACAATCTCAGGTTTATATGTATATTGTGCAGGGCCAGTCTGTGATATCCACACATTGTAGTAGTAGCAAAGAGCATCAGCAATATCAGTCTAATATCACTTCTTTCTGCATTAAAGATTTGGGGAGAAGAGCAAAACCCATTTGGGCTCAGTAAGATCTGGCATTTATAGAAAAAAAAAAGTAATTTGGGAGAGACACTAGACTTACTATGAGCAAGGCTGTGGTAGTTTGAAAAATTACTTGAAAATGTGTTTGAAATTTTTTGCTATTTACATCTCATGTTGATGAGGTTGATTATCCTGAGTACATTAAATTCAGTTTCTACCACTAAGAAAGTTTGAAAATCACTATTATATAAATAAGTCTTTTAAACTGACCTAATTCCAAGTCAGGGCACATAACCAGGTTGCAAGTCAGGTCTCCAGCCAGGTCCCCAACTGGGAGTAGGTGAAAGGGAACCATACATTGATGATTCTCTCCCTTTCTTCCTCCCTTCCTGACCTTCTCTAAAGATAGTGAATAAAAAATTCTTTAAAAAACTTACACCCCCCTGAGTAAAAAAAGATGACAGGCCACTGTTGCGTGAGTCCTGATGGCCAGCTAGAGGGCCTGATAGGACCAATATTTTAGACACATTTGAAATCCTCCTGGCATATGGGCCAGGGCATGCTTCATGGAGGCAACTGGTTTAAGGGTTGGCCTTATATGGGGACAAATTTAGTGAGAAACACTGTAAAAGGAACATGGAAAACAATTTTGAGCTGCTACCCTTACAACTCAGGTGAGCTATGTCTAAAGCAAGGTTGCATATTCTGGTCTAGGGAAGTTAATTTGAAGGAATGGGGGAACATACAAGAAGAAAAGTCCTAAGGCAGTTGAGAAACTTCCCTAGGCAATAGTTCTTTGAGGCAAAGAATAATTGTACTTACTACTTGTGATAATGATGCAGTGACACCACCAACATTGTCTTCAATCATCTGCTCTTGAGAATCTGTATGACTCATGTTTAAATACCAGGCTTTTCACTTGCTACTTGTATACCTTAGGGCATGTTACAATACTGTAGCGTCCCTGCCTTAGAAAAATTGATAATAATAGAGCTTGCATTCTAAGGCTATTGCGTGTTTAATGGGTTAAATTATGTAAAGAGTTTGGCAGAGACTTTGGAACTAAAAAGACTCAGTAGATGCTAGTTATCTCCAACTACAAAGCTTCTCTAAAACTGTTTAATAAATTTAATCTGTGATGAATCAATAGCACTGTCCTCACAGACTAATTTTAAAATAAGATTACAGAAAAAATATACAATAATGTCTCCTGGCTGGTGTGGCTCAGTGGATAAGTGCCAGCCTGTGAACCCAAGGGTCACTGGTTCGATTCCCACCCAGAGCACATAACCAAGTTGCAAGCCAGGTCTCCAGTAGCTGGAGGCAGGTGAAAGGCAACCATACATTGATGTTTTTTTTTTTCCCTTTCTTCCTCCCTCTCTGCCCTTCTTTCTAAAGATAATGAATAAAATCTTTTAAAAATGCAATAATCAACCACCTTTTCCATGAGCTTTCTCTTGTTTTTGTTTCCATTTCTGTCTTAGGCTCATCCCACTTCCTCTCTCCTCCCCCACCACATGACTTATTCAAAAATTAAGGATTCTGGAAATTATAATAACCATAATAGAGTTATCCTGTTCCTACAAAGTATTTGCTTGTATAAAAATAATTTGCTACCATTTTTATTCCTTAAATACTTGGTTTCTCTTTACTTTCTTTTCTTATTCTTATCCCAGATGGAAACATGAATTTATGGTTTTTTATTTCCTTGACTGACCTCAAGTAGCCTCATTCATATTTTAAATCTTGTATCTAGTCTAGTTCCTGGAGGAAAAGATTACAATTCAACTTGATCCATCAGAGCTGATGACTCCAGTCATTCTAACATACCAGAGTGTGTGTGTGGGTGCACACAACACACATGCGCACACACACACACTTATTTAGGAATTGATTTTATTTTCCAACAACTTATAGCCAAACTTTCTTCACTTATGGCAAGTGCACATATCCCTGAATCTTGGAGTAACTCCAAGTCCCAAGTCTAAGATCTCTCTAAGCTGCTTTATCCCTGTTAACCTCATTTGAAATCTCTCGTAGTTTACTGCCATTCTTTTCTATCCACCTGTCCTTCTTATTTAACTTTTGATTGAGATGAGCTCATTTTTCTAAGAGCTATGAGCACTTAGTGAGAAGCCTGTTTTCAAGAGCAAAGGCTTCTTCTGTTTTACTTGTCAAATATGTTACATGTGTTTTAAAGTTTTTCCTGCAGCAGAATATTCTTTAGTCACTTTACATTAAATTTCTTTTAGCTAAAGAGTACTGTAGTCTTCTTTCAGATACGTGATTTACTATCTATACTCTGTGACTTCCAAGTGTCAAGAATTATCTCCGAATGTCATGAAGTCCTTTAAAATTTCAAAACATCAACATAAATTCACTCAGATGTTAATAAGAAATGTTTGCCAGGATGATTTTTAGAAAGCATCATACAATTAAAAATGTATTTTTCCTTATCATAAGAAACCATTTAAAAATAAAATATTAAAAATAATAGTAAATAATAATTTTAATGTGTAACTTTGAAGTAGGTACATTTTAATCATTCTGAAATATTTTTAAAGGAAGATTTCTTTCTCATTCATCAGGTCATATTAATCAAAATCTTATACTGGTTGTACAATATTAAAGTGATCACATTTACTTAGAATTATTAAGTTTTAATGTGGCTACTTTTACATGAAGAGATTTAAATCTTGATACTTATTTTTGCAAACTTATTTTTAGTAAAACTCTGATTACTACACATCCTGATAAGATTTGCTTTCACATTTGTCTACTATGATTTAATTGTGTCCTAATTTGAATACTATTTATTAATTTTCCTCCAAATCTGTCCATAGTTTAAACCCTGATTTCTGGGTGTAATTCCCTTAGAACAAATATTCAGTTATCCAATCAATAGAAGCACATTCACGGAGTTAATATTTCTCCTTTGGAAAATAAAAAAAGAAAAAAGTTCTTGAAGGATTTTTATGGAACAAAAAACATAGATAATAAATGCCTATTAGGCAAATCCCTTATTTTTTTCTTTTAATCTTATTTTAATTAGTGTAAAACTTTGCACTTTATCCATTATTATACATTTTTACTTCTGCTAATAAAGAATTTACTTAAAAGTTGTGGAGACATTTTATTACTAACATTTACAGTCTACATGGTAGACATTTATCTGTTGAAAGTATAGCTTTTTTTTTTCTTTCTTTCTTTTTTTAAATTTTATTGTTGTTGTATTACATCCATCCCCTTTTTGCTCCCCTCTGTCCCCCTCCCCACTCACCCATTCCCCTGAAAGTCAATCCCCCCTGTTGTCCATGTCCATGGTTCCTTTATACTAGGTTCTTGTCTAAGCTGCTCCCCTTTCTTGCCTCTGCCTCTCCTCTCCCCCCTCCCCCCAACCCCTTTTCCCCTGACCACTGAAGGCCTATTCTTTGTATTCATATACTTGGTTCTGTTTTGCTTGTTGTTAGTTTTGCTCATTATTGTCCCGTAATGGGTGAGATCATATGATATTTGTCCTTCACTGACTGGCTTATTTCACTAAGCATAATACTCTCCAGTTCCATCCATGTTGTTGCAAAGGGTACAAGTTCCTTCTTTCTTTC